>APFE031076454.1:30222-83804 GCA_000404065.3 Pinus taeda | reverse complement strand
CAAGCACACCACAAGGAGGAAATTCAAGTGCGTCTTCAAGCACTTGCACACCAAATGAAAGAGGTAAGAAATTCAGAAATTTAAGTGACATTTATAATGAAGGAATGAATTTCTTATTTGCCTTGTATTGTCATGTTGATGATCCTATTCATTTCGAGGAAGCAATTAAAGATAAGAAATGGATAGAAGCTATGGATGAGGAGATGAATGCCATAGAGAGAAACAAAACATGGGATTTGGTTGAGCTACCAAAAGGTAAAGAAGTCATTGGAGTGAAGTGGGTTTACAAGACCAAGAGCAATGCTGAAGGCAAGATAGGAAGGCACAAGGCAAGGCTGGTTGTCAAAGGCTACAAGCAGCAGTATGGGAGAGATTATAAGGAGACTTTCGCACCGGTTGCAAGGATGGAAACCGTGAGAGCAGTGCTGTCCATAGCAGCACAAAACAAATGAAAGTCTACCAAATGGACGTGAAGTCAGCATTCCTAAATGGAGTGTTAAAGGAAGAGGTTTATGTTGAACAGCCTCTAGGCTATGAGAAGAAAGGTGAAAAGCACAAAGTGTGCAAATTGAGGAAAGCTCTTTATGGGCTGAAGCAAGCGCCAAGAGCATGGTACAGCAGAATAGATTCATATCTATTGGATAATGAATTCGACAAGTGTGAAGGAGAACCCACCGCCTACATCAAAGAAAAAGATGGTAAAATTTTAATTGTTGTCTTATATGTTGATGATGTTATTTTCACAGGTAATGATGATCAGCTCATTAAGAATTTTAAATCAGTCATGAAAGAAGAATTTGAAATGACTGACATGGGTTTCTTGAGATACTTCTTAGGCATAGAAGTAGATCAAAATGAAAAAGGAATTTTCATCTCACAGGCAAGATATGTAAATCAAGTATTGAGCATATTTAACATGCAAGAATGCAAGGCAGCGATCACTCCCACGGTAATGGGATTAAAACTCAGCAGAGAGGACAGCAGCGAGGACTTTGATCCTAGTTTGTACAAGAGTATTTTAGGCAGCCTTATGTATTTAACAGCAACTAGGCCTGACATTATGTATGCTGTTAGTTTAATTTCCAGATTCATGGAGAGGCCAAAGGAGGCACATTGGCAAGCAGCAAAACAAATTTTGAGGTATGTCAAAGGTACCAAAATGTTTGGAATTTTATATAATGTCTCAGGAACATTCAAATTTGGTTGGATACACAGATAGTGATTGGGCTGGAAGTGTTGATGATCAGAAAAGCACTTCCGGTTATGTTTTTCATATGGGTTCAAGAGCCATTTCATGGGCTTCTAAGAAGCAGTTCATTGTAGCATTGTCTACAGCAGAGGCTGAATATGTGGCAGCTACAGCAGCAGCATGTCAAGCAGTGTGGATGAGAAGAATGTTGAGGAGCTTAGGCCGAGAGCAGGCAAAAGCAACAGTGATCTTTTGTGACAATAGCTCAGCTATTGCATTATCAAAGAATTCAGTGTTTCATAAGAGAACGAAACACATTGATACAAGGTTTCACTACATCATAGAATTGGTTAACAATGGATAAATTGTCCTAGAACATTGCAGGACTCAAGAACAGGTTGCACACATTTAGACAAAGCCATTGGATCAGAAAAGCTTTGAATTTTTGAGGAAGTGTTTGGGTATGATTGAATTCCCAGCAGTTGAAATTAAAGGGGAGTGTTGAAAAGTAATTCCAACTACGCATCGGGTAAAGGAGTGCAGCAGCCCAGCAATTCAGCGATGTGCGACCCCAACGATTCAGCGATGGGTGACTAAGCGATGTGCGATCCGCCGATATCGCATCGGCGAAGTGGAAATGGGGACTTATAAAGTTTTGACGTTATTTGCGATAAGCGATCGTCGATATCGCACCGGCGTATCGCTATCGGCGTTTCAAGTGGTGCATTACCTTTTATAAGTGTGCAATCACCGATAACTCGGACCCGACGATGGTATTAATTCTTTTTGATAAATTATCGGGTCCACAATATTTTCGCAATCGGGAAACCAAGGATGCACAATTTTGCATATGTGCATGCAATGCGATAAAGCTCGGACCCCATGAGTTTCCAAATTCAATTTGAATGCTGATTGAAGTACAGGCCTGCTGAAAATAAATTTGACGTGAAGTAAAAGTCTCTTTACCGCCGTTTATGTCAGTAAAACAGTGAATGCAAATTTACTGTGGGTTGGTAAGTTTTTGATGAAGTTTTTAATTTTTATCAGCGGGAATATGGGCACACGTAAAAGCCAGTAAAACCATTTAATTTTTATTGTTTTCTTTTACGGCAGTATGGAAAGTGAAAAATGGATGTAAGTTCTTGGTTTTCATATATATATGTAATTTTTGTTTTATGTTTTTTTAAGAGAAGGGAATCACAGTAGTGCGTAAGTGATTTTCTTTCGCAAAAGGATCCACGCAGCAGCGTGAGAAATGTATATGTAATTTTCACACTACAAAGAATTGAAATTGGTGAATCCCTCTGTGAGAGAGGAAGATCATAATCTGTAACTAAAATCTTTTAATGAACAGAAATCTTTGGAGTGCAAATCTCTGTCCGCTGCTTAGGATTTTTTTATGTTTCCGCTGTGTTAAAATTCCTGTGGAGAAACAGAGCATTGTCTCTGTGTGCAAATTTTTATTATTTTTTTTGGGATTTTACCAGAAAAATCCCCAACACTTCATAAGTCCCCTTTAGTTTCTTGCGGTAACTTGCTCAAAAAATTGAGATTACTGTAAAAAATCCTTAATGCAATGTTATTATTGATATATATAATACAAAACATGGCCTTCTTAATTGTGAGGATGGAATATGATAAAACATATGAAACATAGCAATAATGTTGATGTGTTATGGATAGATTTTACAAATCTAGAATTTGGTAAACTACAAATAAACAAGTATCGTGAACTATGTCATTCTTGCTTTTCCCTAGTAGACTCATTATTATTGTTCTTTATCTTGTCCTGTAAGTGAGGCTTAAACTCTAGCGCTGCTTGAATTTGATTTGAGCTTGTGCTAGAACAATGACTGTAGAGGTTTCATGTTGTATGCTGATTTGTTCAATGCATCTCAGGTCATTGACTGGTTTAGATAGATTTCCTGGTGTTGGAACATAGAATCATTTTTTGTTCTTCTCCATCACCCTCATTATGCATTTTTTTGTGTATTTGAATGTATTTGATGGATGAAATGCTTCGACCTCTTGCATCAACATCCTCTCCTTGGAGAAGTTTATCTGAGTGCTAGTACTTTTCATTCTTTTTAGTTCAAGTGTTTAATAGTGTGACATTGTATGTGATGAAGACCTAATGAATTATTAAATTTTATGTATCCAGGAAATGCATCTAAAATTCCTGTCGTCAAATACTTAATTTGAAAATTCAATTTAAACATATCAAATTTTCTTCATGGAGTACTTACTTGCATATAAGAAAACATAGAAATTGTATAAAAAAACGTTTGCAATAACATAATCGAACTTGTTTTGTCAGAAGCATATTTCCAATACCAAATATGCATAACTAGCATTTGTACTAGATGTTGCAAAGGAAACGTCGTAAGGCATAAATTGAAGAACACAAATACAACGAAAGAATGCTTTGATAAAGAATAAAAATATATTGAACGCTCAAATAAATGTCCCGTTAACTGGAACCATTTAGTAGACATATCTATCAACATTAGGATTATACACAATGATCAAGAAATTTCCCATATACAAACAACACCTTCCACAACAACCTTTTGTCACATCCACATTTTAAAAAATGCCTTGGAATGTGATTGGAATCTCCCATATTGTCTTCTTCATTATGCAGATAAATCTTCCATATTCCTATTTTCATCATGAATATTGTTAGTTCATTGTTGTAAAGTGTTAGTGTGTTAAATTCAATACTATAGGTTCGACAAGCGAAAAAAATTCCTCAATTAGCATAGTATGCTTTTTTCTCTCAACCATGCATAAAATGAATTGTTAAAGAACAAGATATCATTTTAGTTTTTGTATTCTAGGAATATACTAAAGCTTTAGGAAGCTTGATAAAATAGTTGTATACAATAAAGGATTATTGAAGAATTTGAAAAGGATGACTAAAGAATTTGAGAAGGAACAATTGTGTAAATTAAGAGATCAACTAAAGAATTAAAATTTGAACATTAGATGAAATGAGTATTTAATTAGAACTTCTCATAAAAAATTCTTAACTTGTGAGGTAGGATATCAAATTTCAACCCTACATAGAATGATATTGATTAATAATAAAATACCATTTTAGTTTTCCAACCCAGGAACATATTAAGGTTCTTAGGAAGCTTATAAAACAATTATGTACTTTAAGAGATCCTTGAAGAATTTGAGAAGGACAAAAAGAGCAAGTTGTTCCACATAAATGTCAGTTACTTTATGTATAGAGTTTCCAACATGATAGGAAACATGTATGTATAGAGTTTCTCTTTTGGGGTTTCTTCAATTATGTCAAGGATTAGCTCTCAAAATAACTAAACTATTGTAACAAATTTACTTCAAAAGAATTGAATAAGAAACACAATAATTCACAAAAATACAATCATAACACACATAAACACATTGAATTGTTTATTCCATCTAGTTCAATGTGAATTTAGACATGGAGATTTTCGACTAAAGATAAATATACTATTTCATTGAGACTTCAAGCCAACAACAACTTAACTCCATATTCTATTCTAGGAGAAAATCTTGTTGGAGAGAATCTCTCATATCCAACTAAGATTCAACAACCTCCACAATAATAGACAAGGCATATATGTGTAGATAATGAGGAATACTCATTAGGCACACCAACAATGACTATTGAAAAATAATAAACCAGCTAGCGAGCACTAGAGTCATATTTTCTAAGAAAACCAAGATTGTCATTCAATATTTCATAATTTAAGGTGCCGTGATTTTGCTTGTCGCAAACATGAAGCACAAAAGCTAATATTTGAAGTATACGACTCATAAAGTTTGTTTCAAATATCACTTTAAGACTAGGATGCCTCTAGAATAAAAAAATATAATATTAAACAATTTGTAAGGGTCCAAAGAACAATTTGGAGATAGCTAGTGAAATTTTAGAAAATTCCAATATGCTGATGATGATAAAGATAATGAAAAAAAGAACATCCATTAACACTTATATGATCTATCCTAACTTAAAAAATAAAAATAAAAAAATAATTGAGATTTTTAAATACATTGTTTCCTACCATAAACATCATATATTAAATGCTATAAAAGCATTTTTGGAAGTGAATATAAACATAAATATCAATTTTTTATAAGAAAATCAAGCCTAAAATATATCGCATTGTTTTCATAAAATTGAGTTTCAATTCTTGGTTCTATGAGATGTTCATAGGAGTGTAGGTGTTGAGTAGAATTTGAGATTCAAGTATTGATTCCCCGCTTTCCCGCCTCTGCGGAAAACTCTTGTACCAATGAGCAAATAGTTTGGGATAACACTTCAAATTGTCATTGAAGTCCACATAATGAAGACCAAAACGCCAAGTGTAACTACTCAAAACTTCAAAGTCATTTAAGTCCACATAATGAAGACCAAAACACCGAGTGTAACCACTCAAAACTTCAAAGTCATCTAGGAAAGACCATATAAAGTATCCACATATGTCTGACCCATTCCTGCCACAATGAATAAATTTTTTATGTCTGAGAGATATTCATCATTTCACAAATTCCTGCCACAATGAATAAATGTTTTATGTTTCAGAAATGGTATACCTTATTGCTGCAAGCACATACTGAAGGACCTCTTGATGGAGATCCATCTTGAATTGGTCATTCAAAGCCTCAGAAAGGGGAATAGAAGAATTATTAGGCTTTGAAAATCCTGTTCAGACATGAAAGCTGATATTGTAAGTCCAAAATAGATAATTAGATGGTCAATGAACAAAAATTTTAGCACCAATCTGCGTATATTTTCTTGAACCTGCATAAATCTTAAGTGTACAAAGAGCTCTCATTGAGGACCTGAAAACCTAACTTGTGGTAGAGGAATAACATAAGAAGAGTGCCCACCATTTTCATGCACAATAATAGGAATATTATGGGAACGGTCCTCAATATATTCAAGCACTACCTACATGCTTTGTGGTACAACTGGCATACCCAAAAATGATCTCTGCCACAAATTTCAGCATGAGGTAAATATTTTTTTGTCATGATATAAACATACTTAGAACATACTGTTTAAAATTTATAAAAAGTTTAGTCGAATTTTTGGATTCTATTTGTCTTTCAGTTTAGAATTATGTTTCTAAACTAAGGCATAGTTTAAATCCAAAATTTCTATCGAACTGTAAAAATCTACATACTCATATTTATAAAAAGCTCTTGCTAAAAAGAAAAAGAAAACATATGATTATAATAGGACATGTGATTCTTCAAAATCTTTTTACATCGACGCTGATGGGAATTCCATCTCGTTCCACTGCATTCATCAAGCAGTACAGAACAGCCATAAAATGTTCTTAATACCAATGTTCTTACAATGTATCACTTCTGAATTTAAAATAACATAAAAATTCAATGGATCAAAACCATTTTCCTTTATGATTTGAAGACAGTAATGTTATTCTTCATAGATTTAAGGAGGCCAAGTTGAAAGGCTGTTAGAAGATGAGATTTATTGAGTTAAATCTATTTGTGAGAATGACTCTCGTACCTGCAGTTCCAATGGACATATCTTGAGCATAGTCTCTTGACATAAGTTCACCTTTTCTTGGAACATCAAAACAATACCTAGTATCGTAGTGATTGACACCAATGAAGTCCAATGCCCCTTGTAACTTTTGAGCCTGTTCCTTTGTAAATGAAGGTAACCGAGAACCCACTATATTCCTCATGCTCCCTGGATAGTCTCCAGAAACAAATGGGTCTAAAAGCCTGGATTTTGCAAAAAGAAATTAATTCAGGGTGGTTGTTTGCCCCCAACCAAACAAAACTACACCTATTTGCATCCACTTCAACAATATAGCTATTAATTATTTGAATCACTACGAAAACCACAACTGAAAAAGAGGAGAAATAACAATTGGTGAGACTGCTCTATGGTACTCAAGGTTCTAGAAACATAAGTTAACTTGAAAATTCATTGTTAAAGAAATCACTCACCAGCCCACCATAAAATCATTTGCTCTTTGAGTAGCGCCACATTTGTGGATCTATTGGTAAGAGGCATCATCCAATGTACTAAAATTACTATGAAAGCCCCAACCGAAAAAGAGGAGAAATAATAATTGGTGAGACTGCTCTATGGTACTCAAGGTTCTGGAAAAATAAGTTAACTTGAAAATTCATTGTTAAAGAAATCACTCACCAGCCCACAATAAAATCATTTGCTCTTTGAGTAGCAGCCACATATGTGGATTTACTGGTAAGAGGTATCATCCAATGTACTAAAATTACTAATCCAATCCAGGCCTTTTGATTTTCCTGCATTCATCAAGAAATTTATAAAATCTCATAGAATGAATGGAGATGAACATAGATCAAAGAGGAAAAGAACCCGATAGGTTTTCCTGTACAGCTCCACAGCAGCTATATGTGATAACAAAACATGGTGACCAACAATATATGGCTCAACAGTTGAGTTTCCAGCAATACAATTTCCAAATGGTTGGGAACATCTTTGAGGTGGGAAAACGCCATCATCATATCCTGCAGTGCCAAAAACATTGGGCTAATTGAAAGTGGACCAATATTTCACTCAATCACCAAACTTTCTGAAACACACATCTACATAACCTTTAAAATCCTCCCTGCATAAGATCGAAGTAGATTAGAGAACTCTTCTTCTCTAACCATAAGATTATTAATGCACCAATAAATTGATGCTTTGACTTGTGTGTCAACCCACATGGGAAGAAAAACAAGAACAGGAGATGAAATAAGATGTTTACACAATCTGTGGATTTAAGAAACCTCCATAGGAATCTTACAGAGCTTGGGGTTGATCAAAGTGGTACAATGTCACATGTGGTTGAATACCTGAGACATGCATTGTGAAACGATTAACAGTTTTGAGGATGATAGTCACAGGAATAAAAACAAAGTAGAGAGACAAGTTTGTCAATAAATACTACCATGGGACAAAAGCTCATTTATGAGGTTATTATAGTACTCAACACCTTTTGGGTCGATGGGTCCTTCACCATCTGCATCAATATATGTGAAATAGTTATTTCCTACCATTGTCCATTGAGTGTTTACTAAATTCTTAGGATTAAACATGTGGTCAGAGCTCAAACATAAATATACCAGGAATAAGCCTGGGCCATGAGATTGAAAATCTAAAGGAATCTACTCCCATCGTAGACATTAGATCAATATCCTCCTTCAAAACCCACATGAAATTTTGCATCAGGTTGATACCCAAATCATCTAGGAGTTTAACTATTGATAAATTAGTATGAAAACAACAATAATGGGGTTGGACATGCACATAAAGCTTGAGGATGGCTTACAAGTAGCCACTGCATATAGGTTGTCCTAGTGACATTTATTGTTCTTAGATTTGTAGATAATAATACCTTGTAACGATGGTATTGATCAAAAGCTACATCTCCCTTACCTCCATCCACAGTAATCCATGACAATACAGTTAAAACAAACAAAAGCTCACTTCTAGCCTTGGCCTTGAAAGTCCCAAAGTAAAGTAAGCAACTGGGTAGAATGCAAATGAAGGGATGAATGAAGATATGTGATGAAACAAACCTTCCCTGTGAGTGAAAGTGTCAAATATGCTTGGCTTCCGGCCATCTTCTGCTGCAACTCCTTCATACTGTAGAAAACCAATTGTTATTTTGCAAAGAAACACTCTGGACAGTATTCCATATGGGCACAAACTGGAATTGATTAACAGAGACCAATTAAAATTTCACATTTGTAGCTTTGCTAACTGTTTATGTTCTATAAATAATGATAAAATGATAACCTTACAGAAAAAGAAGACATCAGTTTGTAGGGTGTGTTATTTGTATTTACGCAATTGATTTTTTTATTCAATCAGCTATGCTATTCTCTGTGCTTTTGTTGGGTTCCTTCATCGCCACCATCAATGGGAAATTCATTTCCCTCTTGAAGTATGAAACGAGTAGCAATTCCCAATTGATCTCACACTACCACCACAAAGAAGCTAGCAATCCTGATATACAAATCGAACCAGCCATCCTATCAAGCAATCCATGTAGTTCTCAATCTATAGCTTTGATAACCCAAAACTCAAATCCTTTATATCTAATATACACAAAAATTTTCACATTAATATGTCTGGGTCTCATTCTAAGATCTTTACAGATCTGATACAGAGGTAAACCAGATTTTTCATACCATGACAAACAATATTAGCAAGTCTTGGAGACTTTCTTATGTAATGTCTCCTCCTTATTTGATATTGTTGCTTTAGTATGGTTTGATAAAGAAACTTAGTTGTAGATATGGGTCTCCTAATCTCTTGCAAACATTCCGATATGATGATTGTTATAGCTATGCATCCCATGAATACTATGGAGATTTTAACTACAAACCTTCTGATTGAATATAGGAATATTATCATACAAGTTTCTGCTCTTATGTAGAAATTGGAAGTATAAGCCTTCTCATCTTTAGGAAGGCTTTTGTATGAACAACTTGTCTACTCCTCTATAAACAATAATATAGCATAGTGAAATGCTACAAGTTCTGATGAATAAAGGCCTAAAGCCATAGACAATTTCTTTGCACCTGATGCACTGATTGTATATACCTATTGCTATACACAAAATATAGTAAGCTACTACTGCTCATTCCATGCACAAATTATGACAATTTTCATGTATGCCATAGAAACTATTATACAGATCAGTTGTAGAAAGAACAATCTATTTTGAGTTAGTATCCAGAAAATTTTGACGTATACCAATCTTAGTCCTGTTGAAAAGAACTCAAAATCTTTGTGATGAGAAGTTGCTTAGGTGGTTCAGTGCATGTTCTGAATGTAGGGAAGTCTGAAATTCTGTTGACCATCATTTAATGCACTTAGGAAGTTCTACTTTTGGAAAGTTTGATTGCACTGCATTGAATTAAACAAGGCTGAAGCATTATTGTTGACATTGTAATTGTAGTTGTTCAAATTGCTTCATATGTTCTCATAACAGTGAGGTCAAATAGTCTTCACATAATCTCCATAGCATTAGGACTAACATGGTTTTATCAATAGATAAATACCTCTAAAGGCATCCCTGCCAAGTTCAAGGGCACAATCTGCCAAGCATTTTCTGCTGCTCTCTCGTCCTTGCACTGTTGTCAATGCTTCTGGAATAGAAAAAATAATTCAAAATTCATCCTCAAATTTTGAAGAAACCCATTATTAATCAAATGCACCTAAAAGACCATAACGAAATACCATTATTAATCAAATGATCTTAAGAGACCATAACAAAATCCATGTAGCTGATGGTTGAATTTACTTTTGCACCATTTCGAACAGTGATATTCGCAGGCCCTGTTTCTCTCGATTTTTGTGCAATGATGGATCTAACTTTGCTGCCACCTAACCATGGATGCAGAGAATCTAATCAAGATAAATGCCCAGGTTCTTCATTTTACTACCCAATACCCACTACTCACAAATCTACCACCGAATTTTCCAGACTAAGGAATAATTGAAATTCTCGGCATAAAGAAAGGCAGATGCTGCATGGTTAACCTCTTTCTCAATGATTACTAGCACTCCATATTCGTAAGCCGCTTGCTATTAGATAAAAAAGAAACAAGAAAAAAATTTGAACCTAAATTTACAGGAATGGAGGATGTATATCACTTCACATCGTTGCATGAAATTTTTAAAATCAAATCAATTCCCCATTTATTGAGCCAATCTTATTTGTAACCAACAATCAGAGGGATAGACACAAAGAATTTTTAGATAAATATACTCTATGTTACTTGTGTCGCCTCATCATTCAATTGCTGGAACCCTGCACTCACCGTACATTCCTTCAACCTGTTTAAACCCTCTTCCATATATATATACACAAAAGCTAATATGGATCTACGATTTTATACTATGTTAACTTGCAGAGTTGTAACCTGTAGAATTGTGGTAAAAACGAATGTCAACAATTCATATATAGCAACCAACCTGGAGCTGAGGGGTTTGCCATGGTAGAATTAGCACTACTAATTTTGTTGATCCTTTGTTAATATGGAATCAATAGAATTTTCATCGGAGTAGACTACTTAGATCCAAAACACCCAAAAGAATATAATAAACCCTGAACACGTGAAATATAAATGAGGAGCACAATTCCTAAGAAGAATAATGATAAGCTATACTATGACTCCTCAAATACTAGGAGAATAACTCCTGATACCCAAAAGATTGCAATATCAAATGATCATAAACAATTGTGCATGTCAATGATCATAATAATATCATATATTTACACCAAATATATACTAATTCTCAGCCATTACTAGTGTAGTTCCAGTTCCAAGGCTCCTTAAATTCACTAGAGGGCCATAACAATTACCTCCCTTCTAGGAATGCTTCATTCCGAAAGCATAAGATCCAAATTACTCAAAAAGTATGACAAGGATTGACAGACAAATATAGATGGAGAGTACAGCTCCCAAGAATAATAATAATGATAACTTATAGAACAATTTCTAAGATACTAAGAGAATATAACCCCTAATAAGTTATAACCCAAAATATCATAATTTTATTTGATAGTATAGAACAGTAAATATGAATTGACTATAATAATCTCCTATATATACTAATTCTCAGCCATTACTCACATAGACCAAATTCCCAAGGATATCTATCGTTTTCTTATACAAGTGACCCTTATATTTGCTAGAAGACCATAACATAGACTCGGCTTAATATATTCTAGTGGTTTAATGATTAACGTAAACATTGAGTTTACAAATAATGATAGCCACGAAATACTAAATGTTTTATCAAACATGCAGGAGAGGTATTTCTACTGCCAAATCAAAACATAATTGGAGGTGATAATGCCAAACAAATAGAAATAAATGGTTTGAAAACTTAGTGCAGTTGAATGGAAATGGCACCAAACAACAAGCATTTAAAATATTTCCCGGAATTCTTATTGCAAGGTCAAATAGAACACATTCAAGCGTGAACCCCTTACAACTACAATAACTAATTTGGATAATAACAATTAACCTACCAATAAGAAATGTCAAAAAAAATTAGGTTGCCTACAAACAATTAACTAGGTAAATAAGAATCGTTCAAGATCCACAACAGAACTAAAATGAAAATGGTGAAGCCCTTGCTGAACAAGGGCAATTACAAGCAAGTCCTTAATAAAGCTGAAACCACAAGTAAATTGCAGGGCTCTGGAATTGTTAAAAGATTCTCCAAGGAATTAGAACAACCATTGTACCTATTTATCTTTTTGTAAGTCTATAATGCCTATATTTATTTCGTAAAGGGGACATCCTTGGACACAGAGTCCCAATCTTGAAGGATATCCTCAACATCCTGGACATGGGGAATAATGTCGTCTGCAATTGATAGGGTGACAATCGTCAAAGCCTCTCTTAAATTGTGGTATGTATGAACTGTCTTCATCCTTTATCCCCTAACATCGTAATTCTTCCCATGTAATTTATGGCAGTCAGAAAGCATTCCTCTTTGTGTAAGTCTTGCCATAACTACTCCTTCCTAGACACATATTAGTTTTAATAAACTCTCAACCCTGTGTGTCGGTTTCAACTCTTTGGAGAAAAGCAAGGACAGAGAATCTAGTCCTAACTTCAAACACCAAGACCCAGTTTTTCTTGGTTGTACTGTGAGAGCATTTAATGAACTGTTTCACCCTGTCAACCAGAGGTTTCAATGTGTGACCAGCAAAGCAAACAACACTTTCCGTTTAATATATTTACTCTCTTATCGTACCAACAATCTTCCAATGCTACAAACAGCAATGATTTTATCCAATCAGCAGCATGAAAATAACATATACGATACCTCCATATTTTTCCTCTTTGTTTTCTTTATGATAAAGTTTTAAGAATACCGTGAATCTGAAGATACGATCTGCTGCCTCTAGATAACAGTAAACATGAATAGCATCCAAGGATAGGAGCAACAACGAACTTTATCATCAACTTTTTCCTCTTTTTTTTTATGATCAAGTTTTATGAATGCCTAGAATCTGAAGAGACAACTTGTTGCCTTCAGATAACAACGAACATCAATAGTAGACATTGGATAGGAGCAAAAATGAACTTGTGTAATCTGCATCTGGTCACAAAAGCCTCCAGAAAACAAACCAAAATGATTATTTTTCAACAGAAATGTATTCTTATTACCATTAACTACTTCTTCATGATGGCAGCAACATCATCTTCTGGAGTGGTCTCTTCAATTTTTCATATTCTAAAGCAAAAATGGTTCCCTAGTTATTTTAACTTTTCATAAAAATGCAGCAAATTTAGCAGAAGTGGCAGATTCAATAGCAGTGGTAAGGAACTTCAAATCTGGAGAAATGCTTTGTGTGACATCATCAAATTCTACACCTAGAAGGCCTTTTCTTCAAAATTTTGCAATGAACAACCACAAAATCAGCAACCACACCAATTGGAAAACCATACAAGTATCCAACAGATGCAAAATAGTTGTAGTAAACACAATTTATCCAGCACATAAAAAATGCAATGTCACCTCAGCATTCTTAAAGCATCATTTCATCTGTTCATTATACTATTATCTATTCATCTGTGCAACTTACAAAATGACAGTACAATTTCCAAGCATCATAATGGCAATAAAAATACAAACAACTGCAATAATTTAATGGAAAAGCAATGTTAGTGTTTGCAATAAATTAAGCCATGCAATTCTTCTTAACTCAAATGTACAGATCAAACATATCATTACTGATGTTGCTGCGCCAATCTTCAATATGCTAGCTCCAATAAATGCCACTGATAGGCTGACAAAAGGTCTGCACATCATGACAATCAACTGCAGAAGATTTTTGTTGGAAATGATATCTCTACCATTGTGTAGTTGTAATACCACATTGATTTTGAGCATGAAGGTTTTCACAGTGAGTAATAAATCTACTATGATTTTCTGAAATGTGTTTTAAAAATTAGCCTTCCATTTCTTCATCTTCGTGCACATTATCCTCGAGTGTAAGATCACCAAGAAGCTCATCCAAAGGTACAAAAGGAACATCTTCACCATCTGTCATAGACGTTGTATCCGCTCACTGATAATTTTCATTTCTGTACAATTCAATCTTGGATTGCATCTCCTAGTCTTCCTCCAGTTCATCCAAAAACTTTTCATAGTCCTCCCATTCCTTCGCATCCTCCATTTTGCCTCTGGAAGATGGTTCAACCTCCATGGGCAATGTCTTAAGCTTCCAAGGCCTAGGCTTGCCCCGCTTCTTCTGGCACTTCTCTTCATAAATTTTATTCTCCAAAACCACATCTGGAAGATTAAGTCCTTTGTATTTATCTAAATCCACATCATTAGTATTGGAACCATAGAGATCAAAACCAAGAGCATAGTCACCAGGACTCAAAAGATGGCCCAGATGAGTTTTCACTGTAAAAATAGTGTCATTCTTTCCAAAGTCTGAAACACGGGCTACCATTGCCTCTGCCAATGAATACTTGATACTACCCACAGTAGTCAAACCCATCTCAACTTCAATATCCAATACAATATATTCATCCAACTGCCAGTCTGAAAGGAGAGGCTTAAAAGGAACCCTCCAATACTCATTCGTGTCCATAAAAGTGTGCCTCGAAGTAAATGGGTCAAGCAGCATAATATGGGTACTCACTTTTGTGCATAGAACAAGGGGACCTAAGTTACCCTAGTTTGCCGCAACCTTTGGAGGGAGGAAAATCAAATCCTCCTTGCAAATAGGGCATATCTAAATAGAGAAAGTGCACTTATAATTGTATGTATTGCTCTTTGAATCCTAGGACACAAGCTGTTTGTCATTGCGATTCAAAATAGGCACCACATTTCCCAAAAAGCTCACAAACCTAACTGAATGACTTCTATTAGCAAAGAACTCAGTGTGTCCTCAGGCTGCCTTTCGTCCAGACCACGTCACATGGCCGAGTTATGGCCTACTGTGTCATGGGTGCTACTGCAGCCCTCCTAATCTATGCTCTCGGGATTTTGTATTGTTTGTGGGTGAGGAAGAGGAGACGTAAGGTTGAGCCTAGGGGATTTGCGAGGCGGAATGAGGAACATCTGAAATCGTCCGTGAAACCCAATATGGGTGCAGTTTGGTTTGACATTGAAGAGATCAAGGACGCCAAAGATAATTTCAGCGAAGCCCAGGGGAACACTTCCGGACGGTCGACAGGTTGTAGTGAAGAGAATCAAAAATTGCACTCCGGAATGTGATTCTAAATTTCTGAACGAAGTGGAGGTCATCAATTTCTAAACGAAGTGGAGGTCATCAACAGCATTAGGCACCGGAATCTAGTGGTTTTGAGAGGTTGTTGTGTCGCCAGTAATGACAGGGAGGGGCACCAGCTGTTTCTGATATACGAGTACATGCTCAATGGAACTCTCGATGACCACATCTTTGGAGAAAAATTCAAAGCCCGACCTCTAAGCTAGTCACAACGAAAGAACCTAATCCTTGGGATTGCCAAAGGGTTGGCTTATCTGCAAGATGGTACTGAGCATACCATTTATCACAGAGACATCAAACCCACTAACATTCTGTTGGATGATGAAATGAATTCTTGTGTGGCAGATTTTGGTCTGGCAAAGATCATGGCTAAGGAAGAAGGAAAATCACACCAGACGACGAGGATAGCGGGGACGCAAGGCTACTTGGCTCCTGAATACGCTCTCTATGATCGACTTATTGACAAGAGCGATGTCTATAGTTTCGGTGTTGTGTTGTTGGAGATCATGAGCGGCAGAAAGGCTTTGGACACCTCTGCGGACTAGGCCTCTCACTATCTGATTACAGATTGGGGATGGAGACTGGTGAAAGAAGGCAGAACTAGTGAAATAATAAACGAGAGAATCTGACAGAGCGGGGCAGAGCATCTAATGAAGAGATTAGTTTTGGTGGATATTCTATGCGTGCATGTTATGGTGGCATTCAGACCTGGAATGGTGGAGGTCGTGAAGATGTTGGAGGGAGAAGCAGAGATCCCTGAAATTCCTGACTAGCCTTTGCCGCTTATGCGTCATGGGACAGTTACAACCATTCAACTCCCATTAATCGAACGATTAACAATACTCTAATCGTCTAACCCATAATCTAACGACACACAGCGACACACAACGATGACAGTTAGATTTTAGGGAAGTTCATTTCAGAGGGAAACGCCTCGCCTTACGGCGTAAATATCATTGTTATAATCAATAAAAATATTAATTTTTAAATGCAAAAAATAACTTTACTTTTATATAAAATTCATATTTAAATTTAAATTTTCGACTCAAAAAATCATATTTAAATTTTTACATATTCAACAATTTAAAAAGACAAGTTTTAAATTTTCCATTAAGTTTACATATTTTAAAATTTTATAATTACAATATTTTTTTAAAACTTACTTAAATTTTAAATAATTAAAAAATATTATATAAAAAGAAAAAAATGACGATTTAGATACTTTAAAATAACCAGTAATCAATACGAAGCTTGTTAGTCATCTTAAAAATTATGTTACCAACCAAAAAAACATATTCAAATTTTCAATATAAAAACCATAATATTTAATTAAAAACCATAATTTAAGATGGTTGATTTGAACCATTTAAATACATTGAACATGCGACAAGATTCCAACTAAAAACGCTGAAAAAAATGGCAAAATGAAAATATTTCGTTTTAGTGAACAAGTCTGCGCTTCAAGAAACATGAAATTGTTGACAGGTTCGTTGAGAGACGCAATTAGATCCAATCAAGACACGATCATATGTGGCAGAAGGGATTGGGTAGCCAATGACTATGAATGCGTCTTTCTCAATTTCAATTTGCAAGCACACAACCACATCCAAGTACATGACAAAGTCCATCAATCAAATTTAAAACACAATTTGGTGTTGTCATTGCCATTGGTGTTGTTTCTCACTAGTAAAAAATTCGAAAGTCGGCTGCCTACTGGACTTGGCCATGTTCCAAATATGACAATGTTGTTTTCTGCAATAACAACCGCTAGTCCTATGCCTTCTCGCGGAGTATCTTGAATCGTATTCCATCAGATTGAATGGATCCATTCCTTAGGGGTAATACAGTGGCAATCGCTCGAGGGGAACATCACCCGCCTTCTACAAGAAGGCGTCTCACTACAATGCGTCTGGTTGCAGAACAACCTCTTCACAACCTTCATACTAAATAACATCTCTAAGTTCTGCACATTGAGTTACTAATCTCCTTCTTGCAAACAATAATCTCTACGCTGCGATTTTTCCCAAAATAAGAGTGTTGAGAAAACTTGGAAAGCTAGATATGAGCCTAAATAATCTCATTGAAATGCTTCCTCTAGAAATAGGAAATTTAATTGCTTTGGAGGTTTCAAATCTCAGCGGAAAGTCATTCAAAGGAAGCATATCAGTTACTGTTGGTCACCTTCTGATGATTGCAAAATTAAATTGGTCACCTTCTGACGGTTGCGAAATTAAATTTGAGTGTAAACGCAAACACAAGAAGCATAATTGCAGACAATTCAGTGAACTATACCTGACCAAAAATAAACTGAGCATGACCATTTCTTTGGAGTGGTGAAAGCTTGACAAAAAATCTCATAATATATATCCCTAAAGAGTAGAGACATGAACGACGCTCGTTCTTTCGTTACTGTAATTTACAACAGATTCGCTTCTTTACTGCTACTATATCATCATTGGGAAAGATGAATCCATAACACCGCTGTGCAAGATGAATCCATAACCAGTTATAACCACTGCGCAAGATGAATCCAATATCAGTTATAACCGTTGGGAAAGATGAATCCAGAGGCAGTTACAATCGTCAGCAGTCTTCACAAGTTTCTAGCCGGTCACAATCGCCAGATGTGGGTGTATTTCAAATCAACGGAGGAGTGTAATTCAATCGTCTAACAAGACATCGAATGGTGCACAGTGAGGACAGGTGGGTAGCTGGGGACTTTCTCCCAGAGGGAAATGCCTTACGGCGTAATTAGATTTAAGAATTCCATAAATATTTCATCTGATTTTTCCATGCTTTACATAAATTTCAAAAACAAAGTTAAATTTGGTTAGTTATTTCCTTCATATTATATTTAGGCCGATAGACCTTCCTTTTGAATCAGGTCACCTCACATTTTCTTCTACCCTTTTGTTGTGCCTGTGACATCTGTTTGCCACTGAAATTAGTTAAGTTATGTAGGATAGCCGAATTTAAGTGCACTTTATTGTGAAACATTATGTTGGGAAAACAAGTTCGCCTTCACATTCGTTAGGCTAGAGTTGGGAGAATGTACATTTGTGATATTTGGTGAGAAAATAGGACTACAGTTGTGATATTTGATGAGAGAAGAGGTCGTTGGGGTTGTATTCGGTAGTGTCCATAATGACTATAGCACTACCTTTGTTAGCCTTGAGAATTTTCATGTCAGGAATCTTTCTGTGTTTCTTAAGGGTTGCTTCTTCATCTCTGGTAATCCAACACAGAGGACTAGGCTCGATACAAACTTAAACATACCTTTCTTCAAACATATTGACACCAAGTGTAGGGAGAGACCTAAAGAGTCCTGTTGTTGTTGAAGGAGCGTGAGATAAGGTACGATAGAAGCATTGCTGGGGAGATCAAGCATGGATGCATCTCTCTAATATTGAGCTATGCCCACGTTGAACAAGCTTAGCAATGTTTGACAGCAAGGGTTGTCACTACCACTGATGTTGATCGATTATAGAAAGACTTGTCTGATTGCAATTTACAAATGTAGTGTAGGTCAATCAGAAATTTTGTATTGAAGAACACCATGTATGATAACAAAAGCAACACAGGCATTAGGAGAATCTACGTCCTCATTGTTCTTATCTGAAACTAGGTATCACTAAAGAATGGTTGAAAATTTCAATGCAATACAAGAGATTAGGGTAATGCATAGACCAAGTTGTAGTGTAGGTTCGCTGAATTTAATTGCACTTTATTTTGAGACACAGTGTTGGGAACACAATTTCTCCTTCGCATTCGTGATGTTGGCGTTGGGAGAATGCAACAATTGTGATATTTGGCGAGAGAAATGGTCAGAAGGGTTGTATTCGATAGTGTCCATAATGACTATAACAATACCTATCTCAGCCTTGAGAATTTCCATGTCAGAAATCTTTAGAAGTTTCTTAAGGGCCGCTTCTTCATCTCTCGTAATATTAATTTTTGGTACCTTTTCCCTTCTTATTAGCACAATATGTTCTTATTTGATTACCTAGGTAGTATATTGTTGGCTTATATGGGCCTGACCCAGGTTTGGAAGAATTATTTAGCCAAACAAATCCCACAACTACCGGCCCTTTCGACAACAGCCCATGGAGCGTGGACTAAGGTCTCACCCGAGGTAGTAGGGGAGGGTGCTGGAACCAGGTTTCCGCACCCTTGGGATGTCTAGATGTGGTATGGAGGCTTCACGCACTATTCTATAGCTTCGTGCTGCGCTGCATTCACGCAGATCCAGAATAACTCTTATGTTTTACTAGCACGCCATGTACATATATAATCTATTGGATGAAGTATTGTAAATCAAATCTACTGAGTAGGGTCTTTAAGCAAACATTTAATAGAGATAACCAGTTTGCGTACTTAGATTAAACCCAGATTCATGTGTATTCAAAATTTTATTATGTGTGCATAGATTCAATAACCATACAACAAGCCAGATTTGTGATAATCCAAACTTAACAAAGAATCACAGAAACAACTTATCTCCAATTACTTTCTTCACCATTACATTCAGATCCACCCTGCGCACTCAGTTGTAGGGGTCCGCGCACACAGCTGCAGACTCTTCCAGGACTCTCTGCACATAGCTGCAAAGCCTCTATCCTCTTCCAAAACCCTCGACTTGGACTTACAGACGCTTTTAGAGAAAACCCATTACATTTCAAATCCAAAATCATACAACAAAACTTAGCTATCTCTTCCCATAGATCCTCGCTCTATTTATACATTTCTTTGGCCCGCAATCCAAGGGTGGGCCGACTCTACTTACATTTCTTTACATTATATCTAGGCGGACTACCCTTTGACTCAACCTATTACAATTCGTGCTCCACACATTCCGCAGAGTCGTTATCCTAACTTTACCCAAAATTTTAGGCTTTGTGCCACATGGTCGTTATGCAAGGCTTCTGCTACCCAACAGTCCCCCAACACAATCATCGTGACTCGTCCCGAGTCACTCAGCTAGTGTGGCAATCTTCTCGCAGAGGTCGGTTAGCAACTTTTGCACGGTGCGTGTTTCCTCCACAAATTCTACAGCGATTCGTTTTACCTGTTCCAATTGAGCCACTGATGCATCTGGGTCATTTGTAGTTGCCTTCTCAGTATCACATACTGCCTGCATATGTGCTAACTTGCCTTCAATCATTGTAGAAATGCCAAACGCTTCATCGAGCCAGGGCTGGATGCATTCTTTAAGCTCTGCCTCTTGTTGCCACACAACGTCCATTTGGACTTTAAGAGCTTGGGCCTCCCACATTTTGGCCAACCGCTGTGTGATAGCAACCATTTGTGCAGCCCCGCGAGCTGTGTCATAGGCCTGTTGTAGCGTGCACACCTCAGCTTCCACTCATTGTATGGTTGGGTCCTCCTGGAGAGATGTGAGTATCCCAATAGGCTGATTAAGTAGCCCAAAATATTCACGGACAACGCACCTTATTGTTTCCAATCCTGCTTGAATTTCTACGTGGAGTCGCTCGTGATCTGCCAGAGGTTGCTGCGCCTGGAGTCTGAGCTCTGCAATTTGTAAAGTAAGTTCCCCATGTGATTTTGTGGCTGCCTCTTGGGTCGTACGGACTCCTGCAGTCATGTGTTGAATCTTGGTAACTGTTGGAAGGTCCTCGGGGATAGCTAACTCCAGTACCATGTTGCATGCTTCTATCACTGCTTGTTCTACGGCCCGATAACGTCCAACCAAGTCAACATGTTGGAGATTGATCTGTTCTAACTTGTCCTTTTGCTTTGTTAGGGTGTGAAGGGCGTGACCTTCACGGGCCTGAAGTTCGTTAGTGATTCCTTCCTGCAGTTGGTAAAGTATCCCGCTGGGTAGGGTGGCCAGATTTAATCCCCAAGTACGCTTGTTGCCTGTGCCTTTGACTAGGATAGCACTGGTTGGCAACAATAAAGTGTTGGATGTGAGCGCGCGCACCATCTACTCAGCTGCGGTTGTAAAGTTTACTAAGTTAACCCTACCAGGAGGTCGTGCCTGTAGTGCCTCTAATTGCATCCATATCTCCCCCAACATAGTTGTTTGCTCTATAATTAGATCGGTCAGTGCACTAGTGGTGGTATTGCTCGCTGGCTCACTGTTGTCTGTGAATTCTTTCTCCCAAACCCTCGCTATTTTAGACTTCTTCCGGGCAGTCGGTGATTCCTGTTCGCACGAGCGCTTGACCTGGTCCATGTGGTCCTCCGTCTCTATTTCTTGTTCCAAATGCACTTCCTAATCTGCCGAGGTCTCTTCTGGTGGCAGGTTCGTGGGGGCCTCTTGCTGCGAAGCCATTTGTTGTTCCCATCATGCTTTTTCTGCCAGTTGCAGGAGCTGCTGCTGACGGTCCTTCTTATGTTTTTATTCTACGATTTGGTCGAGAACAACCTTATTGGGAGTGCACCATTCGAGGGGCCATGCTGCTAAGACTGCGTAAATTGCCTAATCTGTTGCAATGAACGGAAGTGTGACCCATGCTCGTTGCGGATCCTTCTGTGCCCGGATATACAAGTGATGCATGTCAGCTTTAAATTCGTTCGTGCTCTGGAAATTATTGTAGATCGTGGGAGACATGCGTGGTCGTTGAGCAAGGCGTGTCCTTATCTTCCCTTCCATGGAGGTCCAAAATGCCCAGATTGCAAAAACCCTTGTCACATCCCTTGTAGCGCATAGCGTAGTATACCGCACTGCCTTAGGTAGGTCATCTGTAATTCTTGGGAATAGGCTATCCTGCGCCAGTTCTCCTGTAACCAAGAGAATTCACAAAAGCAACCATGCATAATGAAATGTATTACCTTTGTCCTATGCTTCTTGACAGTTGGTCAGGAATTCGTTGCATAAAAATTATGCCCAATTGAATTGAACCCCTTCGGCACATTGCCCTACCAGCACAATGATAGGCGTGGGTACCTCATCTGCGCGACACTTCCTCATGAGTTTACCAGCAAGGAGCTGAATAGCCACCTGTACGGCGCGATCATTGATGCTGTCTATGACATATCAACGCTTTCCTTTCTCCAGCTGATATTTCGTCTTCACTATTTCGGCGAGGCCTACCTCGCTACTTGTTCCTGCAAGGTCGGTGGGATCATTCCCTTTAAATGGTAGGTGCGTGATTCGGTGGAACAATTCAGCCGTGATCAGAATCGGTTCTTCCAACCAAAGGAACTTATCATGTATGAGATAGAGTAGCTGCCGGATCACAAATGTGGTAATAGACACGCGGTGGTAGTGAGGTACCCATCTAAGGTTGAGGAGGCCCACCTTCTCCACTCCTAGTAGCCATGCCCATGACAATAACATGTATTAGGCCAACTCGGGGAACTTATCACTGTCGGCAAGATCCCAATATTCAAATTTGAGGCTTGAAACGCGCCCCAGTGGTAATCCTTCAAACCTGATGTCGTCTGGAAGAAGCGGGACTTGGAGCTCAACCTTTGAAACATTGGGGTCCTTGGGTAGCTTGGTTGTTCCTTTCCATGGAGAGAGATATGAGCGTAAGGATGGGAGTGGGAACATGTCCATTTCCTCCTCGACTTGTGTGTTAATCTGGTCAAGCAACTCCTAGAGATTGTCGTCATCCTCGTCGGGTTCGATGGAAACGACTTTGCCATTATCGGCTGCTGATTGTTTGTTGAATCGTGGGGAGGCCCGAACTGTTCCTATCTTGTGCTTATTCTTCTTTCGTCGTGGGGTTTGTGGGAATTTCAGAACCTCAAGAACTCGGGTCACATCCTCTGGCTCGTCCTGATTTAGTTGCATTGCTTCCGTGAACCGAGCTCGGGTTCTAGCCATAGTACTCATGGGTCGTCTGGTAGCTGAATGCTTGCTGCTCCATTCTGATTTACAACACCAATATACCCGTGTCATCCCCAGGTCATGAACTAAATCTATAACTTTGAAAAACTCCCCCTCTTCCTTTTTCAATTTAGTACCACTCTTCCATCAGCAACTCTTTGAAGATTTGACTTAGAACTTTCGTCTTAATGGTCCGCTTCCCGCTCCTCCTTGCCATACCATAACGTTCTTGTCATGAATAGTGGTGCTAACGGTCATCTCTTGAATGTTTCATGCAATAGCGTAGTCCATCGGGCGCAACTGCGATTGAGTGGGATGGATAACCTGAGAGAGAAATGTTTCGCTACGTTGGCTTTCCGTAGGCTTGTTTATAGTCCCACACCTTCTTTCAATTGATTGGGGTGCTGAGACTGTGGTTGCGACTACAAGTCAGGTGTTCGCACCTCTGGTGCGATGTTCTGACTTCCCTGCCAGCCCGGGTTGCGAGCACCGCTCAAGTGCTAGGGTAGTCGTTTTTTCGCTGTGCGTTGTTGGAGGGAAAGTATTCTTCTGAGGGTGTGGGCACAACCATGATAGTAGGGTCACAGCTTGGTCTTGGGTGGCGGTATTCCTAGCCGGTCCAGCTCGCCTTATGTGCAAAAGAGCTGAGCTTTTGTGAACGTTGTGACGTGATCTTCTGCTTAATTCATCCCTTTGTATCGCGCTCTGAGCTTTCTTCCATCGTTTATTACAGGCCAATCTAACTCATGGTATCTGCAACTTCCAATAGGGTTGCATCATTGGACGACTGCTATGTGTGTTTCCCTTCAAGTCTCTGCGGACCCTTCCACCGACTGCTGGCAAACTGAGTTGCTTTGGGCTACTTTCCTCAGCTTTTTTGGTAACTTGAGCATGCATCTTCCTGCGACCTCCACGCTTCTTCCTTCGTAGTGTCGAGACTGCACCTTTTCCTAAAGCCCTGGGTGCGCGGGGTGCCACCGTGGATAGGTCTGGCGGATTTGGTTTCAATTTCATCGAATCGACTGGTTCTTCGGCGTCCGCGGCAATCTCCCTAGTTGGTGGCTCCACTGCTCCTATTGTGACCATCTCGTTATAATTTAATGTGGTTACTTCATACAGCTGGTTCTGCCATCGTTCAATCTCTTCATCCGAGTCCGACGTGCAAGAGCTATCGCGGTCCCATGAGAGTCGACCATCCGCCGTTGGATTCACCTTGTCCTGATCTCGTGCTATGATTTGGTAGATATAGTCTAGTTCCCCATCACTGTCTTCATCACACACCGGTTCAGTATAGCGCACCCCTTCAGCTGGATCCAACGGAGTCACTACGCAGAGAGATTTATTTTCAAAGATCATTTTCGTTTCTTGAGGTTGATAATTCCATTCATACCCGTTGCCCAATCTATTCCTAACAATGTCAGATATGGGTTACTATCATCCACAATTTAGATGTCTTCAAAATCAGTTTGCGTGCTACCACTGTCGATGTCCACAGTAACCCCTTACATTGTTCCCATAGGTAGAATCTTTTGTTGGTTAGCCATCCACAATTGGATCGAGGACCATTGTAGCATAGGCTTGCCCATGCATTCCCACGTTCGTTTTGGTAGGACATTTGCATCGGAGCCCAAATCCAAAACAACCTGGTCCATCTCATAGTCTCCAATCTGGATAGTTAGTCGCATTTCCCGACCGGTGCGCAAAGCATGTTTTCCCAACTTCTAGACCATGCGTGGTTTGTCTTCCCTTGCGAATCTAGTTATTAGTTCTTGTAGCCCTTTCACCACTTTAACATCCCTGAGTAGCTTCATACATGTTTCTAAGAAGGTGGTTATTAGAGAAGTATCTTGTTCTGGTTCCATTGGCTCCTTACTACCCGAAGTAGATGCTTCTAGAAAATTCTTTTTAGCTTCCATAACGGTTTCCTTTGCTTGCGCCAAATCAAATTTTGGTTGTTTTACGGGGGCCTTACGAACCCACGTATCCTCTTCCGGCTTCTTCCCCTTATCTTCCCTGGTAGTTGCACCACTCTTGAGCATCATGTTTATGGTAGGGTCTTCTACGCGTGGTTCATCCTTCATCATCTGGACGTTCTGAGTGGGGTTAGCTAGGAGCACCCCCTTTTCCCGCATTTGAGCAATCAGCGTGGGGCAATCGACTGCATCATGATCAAACTTGTAGGAGGATAGGAAACAGGCTTTAGTCGGGTTTGTGCAGTCCTACGTGTAATGTATTGGTCCTCCACAATTATAGGAGATTACTTGTCCTTGTCCCTGTCCAGGTCCCATTCCTCCATGGCCTCATTCGCATCCTTGGAATCTCGCTCGCGTTAATGGTGCGGTCGGCCACTGCCCGCGCATTTCCAATTGCATCCTATATGGAGGTGGTTGATCCCTCAACATATAATTGCGGCAATTCCTTTCATCATGACCCACCGTCCTACAAAAGTTGCAAAATAGCTGTTGAGGGGGGTTGTCTGAAGTTCTGCAATAAGTGACAATTGTTAGTGGCATGCTTTCCTCCCACCTGATAGATTGCACGCCAGAGGGCGGCCACCGTTCTTGCCCTAGCTTGTACCTTTGGTCGCAACAGTATTAGTCCCCCTGTTGTCCCGTAGTCTGCGAAGATTGGACAGTGTTCCTTGTCGTGGCCCTGGCCTTTGCATTTGGTACACCACAGCCCTTCCTGTATTTCTGGGGGAGGCACCTGCCCTTGTTTCAAGTTTCGCATTTCTAGACATAGGTTTTGAATTTGCACTTGGATTTGTTGTACTCCAAATCTTGGATCCTGTATGGGGGTTTCATGCAACCTCATTGCTGTTTCCAACGCTTCAGCTTGGGTTGAGATCTTCTACTGAGACAAAGCCCTCATTAGGTGTGGTGTCAATGATGCGATAAACCAAGTGCAATGCTGTGCATCCGACAAGGTCATATTTACCTCGCGGATGGTATTTTTTAACCTTTGATCCAGATCCCATGGGGTTTCACTAGGAAATATTGCTATTTCTTTGAACCCAATAACCGATTGTGCTTCCGACTTTGGTTGACCAAATTCCTTGTTTAGTGCCTCTTGGATTGCTACTATTCCTTCATTTGGGTGATCGGTTGAGTATTTTATGTACCATGTCAATGTGCGGTCTTGCAGTGCTCTAACCAGGGTGGCCTTTTTGATATTCTCATCTTTTATGCCTTGTCCGTCCCATACAGACTTTATCACAAACCAGAACCGGCTTGGCTCCTCATCCCCTACACCCTTGAATAACAGTAGCTTGACTGTGGTCGCCATCCCAACTTTTGGTTGTGGGGCGGGGGGGGGTTGGTTATGTTGGTGTGGATGGGTTGACTTAGTGACGCAGTGTTGTGGTGTGGATAGAGGTGGTATCAGCGGGAAGTGTTCCTTAATCAACCCGACCACACTTCCTCGTGAGAACCTCACGAAATCCTCCTCGCTCTACCGCAAGATAGAAATTAAAGGGATGCTTTATACTTCTCCTGCTCCTCGATAGCCCCTTTCATTCCATGTTACTCCAGAAATCAATATACGCGCATGATCTATTTTTCACACAACAACATCTTAATCCAAATATTCAATGATTTGATATACTTACCCCACAGTCCTTGGAGAAATTTCCTTTCTACTTCACTGTAACTCACGGTTGTATATATCGCGAATTCAATGATAAATCCTCCTATGATTTGATCCAACCAGTGATCTACCATGCGTGCAAGTTTATCTTTGGCAGTTTTTAGCCTGTGCATCAGTTCTGGAGTCCACACAATAGGCTGGTCTAATCTGCACCTCCCCACACTATCAGCTAACTTCGTGATCCACTCGTACACTTCTATAGGAAATTTCGCTAAGAAGATCTTGTGTATATCTGCGAATATGTAGCAATCCAACCAATCTTCCTTTGATATTCATGGATTTCTGTTTTCCTGAACTGCGAACTCGTGAAGCTTCAGATCCCACCACTCTTCAAGCTCTTTCTTTGTAGGATTCCAACGTTCCCACATTAGACACCCCTTAGGTAGATCTAGGTCCCAACAACGGAACCATTTGTTGGCTTATATGGGCCTGACCCAGGTTCAGAAGAATTATTTAGCCAAACAAATCCCGCAGCTACCGGACTTTTCGGTAACAAATCGTGGAGCACGGACTGAGGTCTCACCCGAGGTAGCAGGGAAGGGTGCTGGAACCAGGTTTCTGCACCCTTGGGATGTCTAGATGTGGTATGGAGGCTTCGCGCACTTTTCTACAGCTTCGTGCTATGCTGCATTTGTGCAGATCCAGAATAACTCTTCTGTTTTATTAGCACGCCATGTATAGATATAATCTATTGGATGAAGTATTGTAAATCAAATCTACTGAGCAGGGTCTTTAAGCAAACATTTAACATAGATAACCCGTTCGTGTACTTAGATTAAACCCATCAGTTCGCGTACGTGTATTAAAAATGTAATTATGTGCGCATAGATTTAATAACCATACAACAAGCCAGATTTGCGATAATCCAAACTTAACACAGAATCACAAAAACAACTTATCTTCAATTACTTTCTTCACCATTACATCTAGATCCGCCCTGCGCACTCAGCTGCAGGGGTCTACGCACACAGCTGCAGACTCTTCCAAGCCTTTGTGCACATAGCTGCAGAGCCTCTATCCTCTACCCAAACCCTCGACTCAGACTTACAGACACTTTCAGAGAAAACCCATTACATTTCAAATCCAAAATCATACAACAAAACTTAGCTACCTCTTCCCATAGATCCTCACTCTATTTATACATTTCTTTGGCCCGTGATCCAGGGGCAGGCTGACTCTACTTACATTTCTTTACAATATATCTAGGCGGACTACCCTTTGACTCAACCTATTACAATTCGCGCTCTGCACATTCTGTGGAGTCTTTATCCTAACTTTACCCAAAATTTCAGGCTTTGTGCCACATGGCCGCTACGCAGGGCTTTTGCTACCCAACATATATATAGGTAGATTTTTGACAACTGGTATAGCAGATTAACTCTTCAACAAGAAGCTGGATACCATACTCCAATACAATGTAGTTGGCATCATATAGATTTTTCTTTGATAGATTAACAATATGTGACTTTGAGCCATTGTCATTTGTCCACCTGTGTTGTTTTAGTTTGAATCAATCAAAGTTCTTGTTTTGTTTATTTGCGGTATCCTCGAGTTCCTTGTCACATCTTTGATAAATCATTGTATCCACTCCATTCTTCAGATCCACACATATTGCATTCACTTATTTTAGGTGAAGCTTACATATTTTAGACAACTATTGAAGGTTGATCCAACTTATTCTTATTTCTGCTCTTTTTAAGGACGATTTCAATGCTAAGAAACTTGTTCTGTTTCTTTGGATTAAATTTTAATTTCTTGTCATCTTGCATGCCCCCTGTGCAACACTTTGGGGATTTGATGAAACCCTTATCCATAACTATAGATACAGGTTTCTACGACGAGAGTTCATAGGTCACATGTCACAACTAGGGTTTTATGTCTCAATAACTTTCTTTTTAAGAAAAACATGAGACCATCCTTAATTGATACTGATATTCCTTTTTGTTTTATGCAGGTTTCTTTCTTGAGATACTCGAAAGCCTTATTGTCTTCTGGTCGACCCGAGGCACAACTCTTTTCTTTTGGGTGTTGTGGAACCATGTTGGCCTCAGAGTAGATAATACCACAAATTTGGGTGTTCTTTCCCTCAAGGCTCGTAGCATCTTCCCATAATTATATTGGTATTGGCTAGGAGTTACTTCTTATTGGGATTTTGAACCATTTTCAATGTTATTTTTACATTATTTCATATTTTTTTAACCAAAGTCTGGCCGTGTTACAATTTTGTTGAATCTAATTATGTGAAAAGAGTTACAGTTTATTTGTACACTCTAAACTATTTTTTCGATGTAAGTCTTATTTTATGCTCAAACCATCTGGATCTAACTATATTGAATGGGTTAGTTATTGTTGACTATTGTTGCAAACTTTTCTTTGTTAGAGGAGCCTCTACAAACTCACATTTGCTTGGGAACATCCATCTATAGGATGAGAATTAGTTACCTAGAATCCCCTAAGATATATATGACTTTCACTTGAACATGTGTTTTGGCTACCTCAATAGGATACCCAAGGGCATTCGCTGACAAAGCACATAAGAGAGAAGCTAATGGGAAACCTATCAAATAGTACATTGAAGAATTATTTTTGGGAAAATCACCCATCGACACAAAATTTTGGCTACAAATTTCTCGAAAGAAGTCCTTATTATTATGATAAACTAATTTCAATGCCTAACCATCCAAATATGTTTGAAATAAGTCTAGTAAGATATGACCAAAGGCTTTATCAAGTATATATTGGGAAACAAACCTCTTGGATCAGGTCCTTGGACCATTAGAAGGATTCTACACAACAATCAAATTATTAAGGGATAAATCTCCTTTCCAGTGATTAGAGAGAACTTTTGGATGTATTATGCCTCATCAATATACTGATGATTTAAGGTTCATAATTGTAGTTATAACATGTTTCAAGAAATAATTATTGGGGTTTTGTGTAGAAACATATGACAATTCTCTGTATTCTTCACTATCAGAAGTGAAGATTTGTCCCAGGAGCATTTTTACCAATATAAGGATGACCATGCAAATGAACTTGGTAGCTCAAATGGCTAAGCCTACAATATATCATTTTCCAATATGTCATACAAGAGCACTCTTGTCCATTAGAAGATAGAGATGGTAAGCGTGCCTCATAACAATTTCTTATGTTACAATACTGCAGACGAATATGGTCTAGGGAGTCACATCAACTCAAATATTCTTCATAGCATGAACTGTCATCCAAGGGGATGAGTTTATAACCCAAATATAATGAAAAACTTATCATCGTAATAGTAAAAAACCATTCCTTTTGTTCTTCACCCATATAAATTTAGCATGATATGACATATCATGTTGCTTTCCATGAGTTAATGATCACTATCCCTTGTAACAATTTGTTGTGGCAATTTTGGAAATGACCTTGGTCACAACATGATGGTCATTGAAAGTTATTGACAATGTGACATGGTGATTTTGAATGATGAGTTGCAATAGTGAAAACGCAATTTCTATTTTCTGAGCAAGGAAGTAAAGAATCTGTTATTTTTACTCTTCATCCAAATCACTCATAATAATATTGTATAAGAAGTGTACTTTAATTCCTCTGTCTACCTAGAAAAGCTCTCCCACGATGAATGCATATACCTTTTTGTGGACCTTAATCCAACTGCACCCAGCCTTCTTCTCTACCTCCTTGTCTTTCATCATTTTCCCGATCCTTTCAATATCACCCCACCTACCAGCTACACCATATATGTTACATAACAATACATAAGGCACACCATTTTTAGAGTCCAACTCAAACAGTCTTTGTGCCGCAGATTCTCCAAGTTCTATGTTGTTATGAATTCTACAAGCACCAAGCAAATACACCACCATAGTGGCACCAACTTTCATTGGTATTTTGTTGATAAAGTTGTGTGCCTCATCCAAGTACCCAACTCGGCCAAGAAGCTCAACCATGCAACTATAGTTCTCTATTATAGGTGTTATGTGGTCATGGCGACTAATACAATTAAAGTAATGTTTTCCCTACCCAATAGGCCTACATGGAAGCATGCAAACACAACAACAACTAAGGTGACATCATTAGGTTTAGTACCAGAATGCAACATCTGTTTGAAGAGTTTAAGGGCCTCCATGCCACAACCATGCATAACATAGTTTATTTATCATCGTTGTCCATGAGACCACATCTTTGTGATGCATATTTTCAAACACATTGTGAGCACTGTCTAAACTCCCACATTTCCCATACATGTCCACAAGGGCACTTCCAACAAAGACATCATATTGAAATCTACATCTAACTATTCTCTATCATTTTGTATGGAATTGATGTAATTAGGTTGAAGGATGAGGCTATATTTCATAAGAATTCATATGAATGCATGCTTATGCAATCTACTTGCCATGGCATCAAAACAAAATTGCAATGGTAGATATAATTTGGTTGGTGAGATGCATGTAGTCACAATTCACATACCTGATCTTTTAATATTATATGCATACTAAAATTTCAATGTTTATAAATAAATTTATTTCCAGTACTTAATGTTCAATTATTAAAATTTATAAATTTTAAAAAAATAGTATAATAATAAAATATTTGATAGAATTTATGGGGCAAAAAATCTATGTTATTTATTCAATAAATTAATTAATTAAGATATTAAATATAATTTGAATAAGTTTAATCATTAAAAAGGTTACAAACTCAAATTTAAAGGTGATAGAAAGAGGTGGAGCATCTACACTTTAACTTTAAATGTTTTGGAACCCTCAACTTGGATATCATTGTCGCAAATTATTCCCTCTACCATTTCCATCTTTCTTATTTTACATCACCATTGTCTAAATAAAATTCACCATTGTTGCTTAAGTTTTTTTTTTTTTTTTTATATTATACATTTGTTTACTCCTCTCTTACAATCAACCCCATCCTACATCTCCACTTTCGTAAATAGTCATACATATTCTTCTCTAACTCATTCCTAATCATAAATTTTACGTCACTCATTTATAACCATAGATATTCTTCTCTATTGATGAGATAAAGGACATCGAGTAAAATATTTATAATGCAAACTTTACCCATTAAAGAAACTTGTAAAAAGAAATAAGACTATAAATAAAAAATGAAGGTGAAGATTAAACCTATGCTCTAAAAGAAAATTTAGATTGTAAGTAAATTTTACAATTTTTTATTTAAATTGTTAATTTACATGGAAATAAATACATCTGATTATTATATATATTCATCTGGAAGAGTTACAAAGCTGGTAAGATTTCCAAGGTTACACATGACATAGTTTTCATAAAAGGAATTAATGGAATAACATTAGATAATCTAGCGTTGTTAGAGTAAGATCTATCCTTTCTTATATAAAGATGGTAAGTAAATTTTACATTTTCTTATTTAAAATGTTATTTAAATTATTAATTTACATGAAAGAACCTGATCATAAACCTCAAACGACGAAAGAAACGACAGGGACCTGTTGTAGAAATAAGAGAAACGACGAAAGAAACGAGAGAAACGACGAAAGAAACGATAGGGACCTATTGTAGAAAATAAGAGAAACGACGAAAGAAATGACAGGTACCAACAACTTATATAAATCAGAGGTACGACTCTTCTTGTCAAAAACATTATCTTTAGTGATCTTCATCCATGAAAGTTAGGTAATGAATCACTGACTTGAAAATTAAAAGAAATATCTTCCTCTCTTTGATGTTGCGGGCTATATTGTCATGATTGTTATAGCGGTTGGGCCCACTTATACGACCATGGATAACCCAAGTAAAAAGCCAAAGTTTCTGGCCACTGACATAATTTTCAGTCCCAATTATGGAAGAACCTGATCATAAACGAATCCTCGAGGTCGGTTGATGTATCGATGCGCACTGTGGAAATAAGAAAAGACTATGAAAAATCTGACGAGGGCGAGAATCTTCTCTTCTATAAAACAAAGGGGTTGTCTAAAGATCTTACAAATTTGCGAGGACCTTAGATTTCTGGTTAGAATTCGGTAAATTTTTTTCTAAAAATCAGAGTGCTATTTTTTTAATGGTAGAAATGGATTCAGCACCATCAAGAATCCATGAGACACACAAAATCCTGAAGTTTGACAGCTATCACCAAGATTTTTTAAAATTTCTCCCTAATTTTGACATAATCTTACCCGAATTTACATTATTTTCAGGACAAATTTGTGAGCTCTTTAGAGTAATCTTTCCAAAAATTTGGATAAAAAATATATTTTTTTCCATAGTCATTTAATGTATTTTTGCAAAGATTCGTAGGGGAGAAATTGCCCAGGTTAAAAGTGGTCGGAATCTAGGGAAAAAAAATTCAAGAAATCTTGCAATGGCAATGTTTGAGTCATGTTTTTTTATGGTGGAAATGGATTTAGCACCATCAAAACCCTCATGGGGCACCCAAACTCTTGAAGTTTGATAGCTTTAACCTGAATTTACAAAAATCTCGGCGAGATTTTATCAAAATCTTGCCAAATTTTCCATGATTTTCAAGGCAAAAACATAGTATGGTTAGACTACTGCAATCATTTTTAGTAAAAAATGTTAGACTTTCCATTAATTTTGAAAAATTTAAATAGACTTTGCAAAATATATTAAATTTTAAAGAAAAATATTAAATTGAATATTGTGCAAATTAAAATTAAATTTTCAATTTTTTTTAATTTAAATTTCTATTTTTTATTGTTGAAATGAAATGAGTAATTTTATGGATTATAAATAGATTTGTCAAAAATGATATATATATATTATATAATATATATATATTATGCCACCAAGTGTTATAATAGTACACACATCATATTCTAATATTTATAAAAATTCAATAATCATATAAAATCAAATTAGCTTTAATAATTCCTGTTAGCTTTGCTACATATTGCTGATATTCGAAGAATCAGAAGTAAGCTCGGTCCTTGTTTTTTGCTCAAAGAAAGCCTATAATGGTCATCCTCACCTTCTCCTTTCCCTCTTTCACTCTCCCTTTATTTCCATTTCCTATGCTCTTTTGTTAAAAAACCATATAAAACTCCATTGTTCTTATGCCCCGAGCGCTTAAACCCATACCCCCATAAACTCGCGCCCACACAACTGCGCGCCTTCACAAACCCTTCTGCCACAATCTTAGCCATCGATCTCCGTCACCCTAATCCAACGGTTCTCTTGTCACATCAAACAAAGTGACCTGCGCGATTAAAACCCCACCGTCCGATCATCTCCACCGCGATGGACGACGTTCGCTCTCCTTGCGCCTGCAAACTATCAGGGCGATAACGTGCGATGGAAAGTGGTTTTGTCCTTTCCCTGCTGCCACGCTTTACACTTTGAACGGAATCACATGCCGTTTTCCTTTTACCACCCTGTGTCCGAAAGCGGTGTGACCAAAACCGCTTACCGCTTAGCCTCCCGTTGCCGCGTGATAACTCCAGCGCGTCTCCTCTGCTCGATAGCCATAGGATCTAAACACCCGAAATCTAACAGTTCACGCTCGCTCCGCTCCCGTCTCTACTAATATTCTCCGCCAAGAAATCTCCGTCGTCCATCCCCTTGATCCGACGGCTAATCTTCCTCCATTCGACCCGTTTATCCTCCATACAGTGCACGTCCTTGAATTGTCCCATGCACCTGAAGGACGAAGGTGACCAGTTTTCAAGTACTATTTGCATTTGCTCCTCAACCACCATATTTAACAAATAGTATGGCCGAGAAGGAAAATGACAGAGCACAAATAGATAACTACATTTAACAGTTATGGGACTTCATCCCATACGACACTCCAGCCACTTGAGAGGACAACAGAGCACCCGAGCAGATCAAATTCATCCACTGAAGCAAGCAAAAGCCCTCAGAGACTTCATCAAGCAACTAAATGTGGTTGGTGGTCAATTATGACCCCTCCATACCTAGAATGGCCAAGTGCCTTTGTAACCAAACTCTATATATACCCACACACAAGAGGCAATCAGGGTTGATGGTTGATGTTTTGATGTAAGGTTCAACTTCTGGAGACTGTAACTATTTTGATAGTTGCAGTATCTCGTCTTCATTTTCAGCTAATACAAGCTTCTTTTGTTGTTAATTGCTCACTTTTCATGCTTCTTCTTTTCCAAGTTGTACTTGATATGTTCTATTCCTGAACTCTTGATGTTTAGCATTAGAGTAGCTGTCATCCTACCTCTGTGTTAAAGTCTTGCATGTATTAGTGAATGAGTTATTCAGGTTTCTGTTCACCTAGTGCCAGAGAGCTGTCATTCTGTCTGTGCATTAGGGAATTAGATTTGCAGACTTCTTCACTGGTTGCAGCCAGCCATCACATGGTCATGTGCATCTACTGGTGTGGTTAGTATTCTCCATATTCACCCAATCCTTAAACTGTGAGTAATTGGTGGTCTAAAGCCTTGTAGTCTGGGGGTGTTCACGCATGTCTGGAGTCAAGAAAAATAGAAGTGGTTATATGGCTTGAACAAGTATCATTCCTTCCATTCATCCATTTGCAACAATAAGTTGAACTTTTATGTTCCCGAGCATCTCCGAGCTACAACCTAGGAGAGTTTTTTGGGGTGATAACATTAATTGGCATTGTTGCCAGGGAGAGGAGATTGAAACTGAGCTTCCCTAGGAAAACGACACAATTCTAGCTTCGATGATAGGCAAAATCGAGACACATTTCTGGTTGTAATCACCTATCTGGCGACTCTACTGGAGAGCCAACCTAATGGCGACTCCACATTACAGTTCTGGCTCAGTTTGTGAGGCATACCTGGAGAAATCCTCAGAAATCACCACCTTACCCAGTGCCTGACCCTGAGATGATTTTCAAGAGGAAGAAAACATCACAAGAAAGAGCATTAGGATCAGGTAAGCCCAAGAAACCTTATGTATCTCTGCAAGAGAGGCCTATAGCTGAGAATATACAGTTTGAAGATATAGAGCCTAGCATTGTTAGTGAAGAAATACCCTCAGGGATTGATAAAGCTCCTTGTTCATTTAGTTCCCCTTTGGATCTCAGTCCAGAGAAAGCCTCCCATATAGTCCATCATATTCCTTTGTCTCTGTCATCTATTTCATTGCTTCCTACCACCCAATCTGCCAGTATCCTTCCACCTACCCCAGTCATGGCAGGGCAACAAGCACCCACGAAGATGGAAAAAATCATTGCTGCTAGGTATGGACCCCTGGTCTTGCATGTTCCTTTGAATGCCATGCCTGCTGGAGAGTATCAGAAATATATGCCCAAGTTCACTGGTACAGAGGGAGTAACAGCTGAAAAACACCTTGAATCTTTTTATAGTTACGCTGATAACTTAGATATCAGTGAGGATGATTTCTAGATGAGAGTGTTTGTCCAAAGCCTTGATGGAGAGGCTAGAAAGTGGTTCAGAGAACTGGCCCCTAGGTCTATAACAGACATTGAAGCATTAGATGATGTATTTTTGAAGCATTGGGGGGGATAAAAAAGACTTGCTATATTACCATACTGAGTTTGGTAACCTGAAGAGGGAAAATGGGGAATCGTTGCCTAATTTTAATAAATGATTCAATCATATGTATAGTAAGATACCAGCTGAAGTAAAGCTAACCCCCACCTCTGCCAAACTCATTTATGCCAATGCTTTTGACTCTGATTTCCGCCTATTGTTGAGAGAAAGAAGATGTGCCACTCTAGTTGAAATGCAAGATGCAGCCCTAGAGGTGGAATCTAATATTATGGCTACAGAAAAACTCAAAGGTCATGCTAACAAAAGGAGGCACAAGGGTGAGGCTTCTTCTTCCTTTGCTTCATCTTCATAACCTAAATTAGGTAAAATGACTAAGACGATAGAGTCATTCGCTACTGAGATATCTAAGCTGAAGGTTGAGCAAAGCTCTGGAAAGGGAAGGCTTCCAAACACATTTTCTCAAAGAAACCCAAACCCTTTCAGAAGAGCAAATCAATAATTGTAAATCATTTAGAGAGGTAAATAAGCTGATGGAGAACAAAAGGTTAAGGCTCATTTCCAAAACATAGTCATGGAGGAGGAGCAGTTTGAAGAAGAGGATGAAATTCATTGCATGGAAGAGAAAGACAGTGCTACTTTTTTGACATTGGCTACCTACGAAGAATCATTTTTGCAAGACCAAACCAATCAAAGGTGGGATAGGGAGGTTGTTCTATAGACTGATGAGTAGCAAAGATACAATCTGAGGTCAAAAGTAAAACAATGTCAAGGAGAATCCTGCCCAAAAAGTTGTTGTCCCAACAGAGCAACAGAACATCAGACAGAAAAGACCAACAACTGATCCAGTCATCCTCAAAGCACCAGCTCAAGAGGTAAGAAGTCCTGACAAGTCCCCTTCCCCTTTTAGCTTTGAATTAGAAGTAAAAAAATTAAAAATATATGTGCCTCTGATAGAACTTGCCAAGAGTGAAGTTTTTAGAAAGCCTATTCTTGATGCTTTTGCGCTGAAATCCATACAAGCCCCCAATGACTATGTCAATTTGCAAGATGATAAGCCTGCAGTTGTGCTTAGCCCAATGACTGAACCTGCTGATGATAATTCTCCATCATTTTATGTCTCCTTGACCATTCATGACAAAATCCTCCACAATTGCGTACTAGACATGGGGGCTAGCCACAATTTGATTCCCAAAGCTGTCATGGAAGAGTTAGGCCTTGATATCACAAGACCATATCATGATTTATTCTCCTTTGATTCAAGAAAGGTGAAATGCCTAGGATTAACCAAAGATTTCGCTATTACCCTAACTCAGCTGCCCATGAAGAGCATGGTGATGAACATTGTGGTTGTAGATGTCCCTCCTAAGTTTGGCATGCTGCTGTCCAGAGGGTGGATTAAGAGACTAGGTGGGACATTACAAAATGATTTATCTTATGCCACTATCCCAGTTTTTGGAGGGGAAAGCAGGATATTGTACAGAGAAGCACAACTGGCCTACATCATCAATGATGAGAAGGACCCTTCATGCTGTGGACACCGACTTTGGAGCATGTATTCTCCAAATTGAAGAATCCCATAAGGCCTTATTGCAGCTAAAGAAACCAATAGTCCAGGCCGAGGGAGAGCAAGGAAGTCAGGTTTGGGTGATGTTCTTTGATGGAGCATGTTCCAGGGAGATTGCAGGAGCAGGGGTGGTTCTGGTACCTCCAAAACAAGAAAGCACACATCTATCATTGAAGTTGGCTTTCCAAGTCACCAACAATATAGTAGAGTATAAGGCTCTGATATTAGGTCTTAACGCAACAAAAGACAGAGGAATCAGAAACATAAAGGTGTTTGGATATGCTGATCTTATCATTCAGCAAGTGAACAAAACATTTCAAACAAAGCACCCAAGGCTGAAAGCATATAGAGATGAGGTATGTAGACTTAAAGATTCTTTTGATTATTTTTGTATCTCTTACATCCTTAGAGTTAAAAATCAGCTTGCTGATTCCTTTGCTGTGTCTGCTAGCATGTTTATCCCTCCCATGTCTCCCAGCCTAGTCTATGAAGTTCAAATGAAATATAGACCATCCTTGCCTGATAATGTCCAACATTGGAAAGTTTTTAAAGACGATGATGAGGTAAATAGATTTCTACAAGTCATTGATGAGTTCTCCGAAATGCAAATTGACCAAGAGAATGAAGCCTTGGAAGGAAGCCCCCAATCCCAAATTAGAAACAAAATTGGTAAATATAGCATTGTCCAATTTCCCAGCAATCAAATACCTAAGGGTCTAGTTCCTTTAGAAAAGTTGTTTGACCAGAATGATGTGCCTCATAAGACTGCCCAAAAAGAAGACCAATCTGCAGTCTGTAAGCATAATATAGGGAGTCCAGATCATCCAAGATATATAAATCTATCCACTCATCTATCTGCTGCCCAAAGTTCTGAGTACTACAATTTAATGAAGCAATTTGCTTATGTTTTTGCTTGGGAATATAGTGACCTGAAAACATATGACAAAAAGATCATCCAACATAAAATCCCTTTATAGAAAGACACCATCCCTTTCAAGCAGAAGTTGAGACCAATAAATCCTTTGCTCCTCCCTCTTATTGAAAAGGAAATCAAGAAGCTATTGGCTGCCAAGATCATAGTCCCTCTCAGATATTCAAAATGGGTAGCCAATTTGTTAGTGGTGAGGAAGAAAAGTGGAGAAATCAGGTTTTGCATTGATTTCAGAAACTTAAACAAATGCTCTAAGAAAGACAATTACCCTCTGCCCAAGATGGAGCATTTGTTGCAGAAAGTCTCAGGGGCCAAAGTGATGTCTTTCCTGGATGGATTTTCAGGGTATAACCAGGTTGCTATACATCCAGATAACCAAGAGAAGACTGCATTCACCACTCCTTGGGGCACTTTTATGTACTCTAAGATGCCTTTTGGGTTGATGAATGCTGGAGCCACCTTTCAGAGAGCTATGAATATAGCATTTGTAGGAGAAAAGGATAAGTTTGTCCTTATCTACCTAGATGATATAACAATGTACTCCAGCAGCCATCAGCACCATTTGTAGCATTTGAAGAAAGTGTTCCTGAAGTGCCGGAGGTTTGGGATTTCAGTCAATCCTAAAAAGCCACAATTCGCTTTAGAGGAAGGCAAGTTGTTAGGACATGTTGTTTTTGCTGCAGGTGTCCGGATTGACCCAAAAAGAGTAAGAGCAATACAAACTTTGTCTTTCCTGAGATCAAAGAAGGATATCCAGTCCTTTCTAGGCAAAATAAATTTTGTGAGGAGGTTTATCCCAAATTATGCAGAACTTGTAAAGCATATTACCTCCATGTTGAAAAAGGGGTAAGAGATCAAATGGACTGATGCAGCAAGAAGATCCTTTGAGTCCATTAAGAAAGCTATTATGGAAGCTCCTACTCTAAACAGTCCAAATTACAACAAGGAGTTCCATATATTTTCATTTGCCTCCAACGACACCCTTGTAGTAGTTTTACTGCAAGCAGATGAAGAATGTTCAGAGCATCCAGTGGCATTTTTCAACAAAACCTTAAGGGATGCTGAGTTGAGGTATGATATCATTGAGAAACAAGCATATGCTCTCATCAAGTCTTTGAAAGCATTCAGAATTTACATTCTGCATTCCAATATAATTGCATATGTGCCCTCTGCCTCAATAAGGGATGTCCTAACGCAGCCTGATGCTGATGGAAGAAGGGCTAAATGGATTGTAAAGCTTATTGAATTTAACATAGAATTGAAGCCCACCAAGCTTATCAGAGGTCAGGGCTTTGCTAGACTAATGGTTGAAGAAAATTGTAGAATTTTAGATATAAATTTGATAAGCATAAATTCAGAAGATAGTTAGGCAACAGAAGAAACAACTGAACCAGGGAAAGATCAGTCATTAGCAGAAAATCTAGCTTCTTGTGATTGGTACTCTGCAATAGCTCAATACTTGTTGAAGCTAGAAGTTCCTCCAGGCCTTGGTCCAGGCCAAGCCAAAACTGTTAAGCTCAAGGCAGCTGGATACAACATTCATGAAAATCTGCTCTTCTGGAGGGACCCCTCTGGAATTCTTCTGAGGTGTCTGGAAAAAGAGCAATCCATGGAAGTGATGCAACAGTTTCATTCCAGCATATTTGGAGGACATCATTATTGGAAAACTACAGCTCACAAGATCCTCAGGGCAGGATATTATTTTAATCAGTTTTAGTGTAGACTCAGTTAGACTCCATGCCCAATGGAACATTAGGGAATTTTTCTCATTTGGTTTTGACAGGCAAGACATTGGTCTGCAAGTTCTTGAGACCTCACAGGGAGGATCTCATCCCCAGAAGGAGCCAGTGTTATCTCTTCTACAGATTGTTGATATTCGAAGAATCAGAAGTAAGCTCGGTCCTTCTTTTTTGCTCAGAGAAAGCCTATAATGGTCATCCTCACCTTCTCCTTTACCTCTTTCACTCTCCTTTCATCTCCATTTCCTACACTCTTTTGTTAAAAAACCATATAGAACTCCATTGTTCTTAAGCCCCGAGCGCTTAAATCCATACCCCCATAAACCCGCGCCCACACGACCGCCCGCCTTCACAAACCCTTCGGCCGCAATCTTAGCCGTCGATCTCTGTCACCTCGATCCAACGGTTCTCCCGTCACATCAAACAAAGTGACCCGCACGATTAAAACCCCACCGTCCGATCATCTCCACCACGATCGGGCGACGTTCACTCTCCCCGCGCCCACAAACTATCAGGGAGATAACGTGTGATGGAAAGCGGTTTCGTCCTTCCCTCACTGCCACAAGTCACACTTTGAATGGAATCGCATGCCGCTGTCCTTTTACCGCCCCGTGTCCGAAAGCGGTGCGACCAAAACAGTTTACCGCTTGGCCTCCCATTGCCGCTTGATAACTCTCGCATGTATCCTCCGCCCAATAGTCGTAGGATCTGTACACCCGAAATGTAACGGTTCACACTCGCTCTGCTCCCGTCTCTATTGATAATCTCCGTCTTCTATCCCCTTGATCTGACGGTTGATCTTCCTCCATCCGACCAATCTATCCACCATACAATACACATCTTTGAATTGTCCCATGCACTCGAAGGATGAAGGTGACCAATTTTCAAGTATTGTTTTTAGTTGCTCCTCAACCACCATATTTAACAAATAGTATGGCCGAGAAGGAAAAGGACAGAGCACACATAGATAACTGCATTTAACAGTTATGGGACTTCATCCCATACGACACTCCATCCACCTGAGAGGACAACAGAGCACCCGAGGAGATCAAATTCATCCATTGAAGCAAGCAAATGCCCTCAGAGACTTCATCAGACAACTAAATGCGGTTGGTGGTCAATTATGACCCCTCCATACCTAGAATGGCCAAGTGCATTTGTAACCAAACTCTATATATACCCACAAATAAGAGGCAATCAGGGTTGATGGTTGATGTTTTGATGTAAGGTTCAACTTCTGGGGATTGTAACTATTTTTATACTTGCAGCGCCTCGTCTTCATTTTCAGCTAATACAAGATTCTTTTGCTGTTAATTTCTCACTTTTCATGATTCTTCTTTTCCAAGTTGTGCTTGATATGATGTATTCCTGAACTCTTGATGTTTAGCTTTAGAGTAGCTGTCATCCTACCTCTGTGTTAAAGTCTTGCATGTATCAATGAATGAGTTATTCAGGTTTTTGTTCACCTAGTGCTAGAGAGTTGTCATCCTATCTATGCATTAGGGAATTAGATTTGCAGAATTCTTTACTGGTTGCAGCCAGCCATCACATGGTCATGTTCATCTGTTGGTGTGGTTAGTATTCTCCATATTCACCCAATCCTTAAACTGTGAGTAATTGGTGGTCTAAAGCTTTGTAGTCTAGGGATGTTCACGCATGTCTAGATTCAAGCAAAATAGAAGTGGTTATCTAGCTTGAACAAGCATCATTCCTTACATTCATCTATTTGCAACAATAAGTTGAACTTTTATGTTCCCGAGCATCTCTGAGCTACAACCTAGGAGAGTTTCTTGGGGTGATAACAATTCCATAAATATCTCATTTGATTTTTCCATGCTTTACATAAATTTCAAAAAGAAGGTTAAATTTGGTTAGTTATTTCCTTGGTATTATATTTTGGCCGATAAAACTTCCTTTTGAATTAGGTCACCTCACATTTTCTTCTACATTTTTGTTGTGCCTGTGATATCTGTCTGCCGCTAAAATTAGTTAAGTTATGTAGGATAGCCAAATTTGCACTTTATTATGAGACACTATGTTGGGAAAACAAATTCGTCTTCGCATTCGTTAGGTTGGCGTTGGGAGAATGTAACATTTGTGATATTTAGAGATAAAATAGGACTACAGTTGTGATACTTGGCGAAAGAACAAGCCGCTATGGTTGTATTAGGTAGTGTCCATAACGACTATAGAATTACCTTTGTCTGCCTTGAGAATTTTCATGTTAGGAATCTTTCTAAGTTTCTTAAGGATTGCTTCTTCATCTCTGGTAATCCAGTGCAAAGCATTGGGCTTGATACAAACTCAAGCATAATTTTCTTCAAATAGATTGACACCAAGTATAGGGCGAGACATAGAGGGTCCAGTTGTTGTTGAAAAAGCGTGAGAAAGGAGATGACATAAGCATTGTTGGGGAGATCAAGCATGGATACATCTCTCAAGTATTGAGCTATGGCCACGCTGAACAAGCTTAGCAATGTCTAGCAGCAAGGGTTATCATTATCGCCGATATTGGTTGATTTACAAAAATACTTGTTGATGAGCCTCATAAATGGGTAATTATATGGGCTCATTTTCCCTCCTAACCTAGTCACATCAACCATTCTCTCAGCTTATTGTATTATTTTCTCATTATATTTATCCTTATAGTGTAAATTGAGTTAGTTATTATGCCATGTGGTCTAACATGTATTTAATGCAGATTATTGATGGATTTCGAGGTCAAAGTCAAGGATCCAATGGTCAAATTGCAGCAATAACTCGAAGTAGATAGAGGAGAATACTTATAGGAGGGAATCCCACTCATTTATTACTCCTCACTTTGAATTCCCCTTCATTCATCTCATAGTACAAGCAGCTGAATCATGCACTAGAAGGCAACCGAGAAAGTGGAGGATGATTGATAGTTATCTCAAGTTTTGGGAGCCAAGCCTCCTTGATTTTAAGGACACTGTTGGTAGCTTTAGATGTATAAGTAGAGAGTCCTAGGGCCTCACTAGGGTCGGATTTTTTTCTTGCGTAAACTCTACTCAAATTTCGAGCTTATTATTTTGTGACAGTTTCATGTAATCTTGCTATTTTTTTGATAATGAAGATGGAATCCTTTGTGAGCTAGCACTGAGTTACCTCAGAGGGTTGAAGCTCTTGGGTTAGGGCCCAATCCAAGTAGCCAAGCTTCTCTTTACTTTTATTTTTATGTTTTACTTCAATTGTAGATTAATTTGCTGTTAGATGTATTTTTCTTATGGTTAAGAATAGGTTTCTTTTGATGATTTAGTAGCTTGTTTCCATTTATGTTTTTTGTAGTAGGTTAAGTAGTGATCATAAAATATTCAAAAGGCTAGAAATAGTGCCTTGGCCTCTCTTCCTCCCTCTGGGACCATGATTTGAGGTAAAGACTCTCTTGCTGCCCCAAAAACACAGATTTTCCTCATTCCTAGTACTTTTAGTGTTTGTAGCTCTTTAGTAGGGTAATAGTCCAGTTTTGCTTTGCTGTAGATATCTTTTATCATGTTCACTTCTTGATTTGAAATGGTCCTCTTTCATGCTTTCCTTTCTTGCAAAATTTCCCAACATTTCCTTTTATACATCATAGTTTAGACCACTTTAATGCAAAACTTTGTTTTTCCTAAGATGCAATCATTTCATTTGTTGCTTGATTTTCTTGGTTGATTGTTAGTTCCTATGAAGCAGATCTCTTCTAACAGTAGGCCAGCTTACCAGCAATCACACCCTCCATCTGATCCATGCCGTATAGGTCTCCCAAACCTCACCTCAATTCTGCCCTAGTTACCTTCATTTTTCATAGAACTTCTTCCTCTCTCCTTGAGCAAACTCAATCATCTTTCCCTCTCCTGGTGATTCATGGTAGACCTTAGGCACCCTAACACCTCATTCCACCCTTCATCCACCTTTTCTACCCACTCTCACACCCTCAAAACAACGAAAATTACTCTCGGCCTCCTCTTGTAGGCCTCCCGTAGTTGCCCTGCATTCTCTTGTAGTTTTTCTTGTAGGCTTTCTTTTGAAGGCCGAGCATGGGAAAAGACTCAAAAAGGCCACCTAAGACCTCCTAGGACCCATCCACATCATCCTACATCCCCCCGAACTCCAAAACCTCCCTCCAATGCCACCTGTTTGCTGCCACACTCTCACACAATAAATTAGATGCATGTTAAGTCCACATAAAAACACATAAAAATCCCAAAATATGTTTTTTGTTTATTTACTTCCAAAAATAACATGGTTAGATGTTGTTTACTTCCTTAAGTAGGTAATGACATTTCTTTCATGGTTCTCATAGTGTTTTTGGCGAAATTAGAATTAGCTTGTTTATTAGGGTTTACTAGGTTTTGCTTTACATTCCAGTCTTTCTCCTTTTTGCAGTTAGAATAGCATCTGTAGAGTGATTTTTCTTTTCTTTCATCATACATAGAGCTTCTTCTAAAATCTATAGAAGTTGTCTTGAGCTCCTAGTGATCTCATGTCAGCTGACCAAGTGACAACCTGCAGTGAGAATAGTACTTGTGCATATAGCATTGACGCTTCCAAGTTTGTTACGAACTACCGGGTTGATAAAAGTAAAGTTGGCAGCCTAGGAGTTGCAACATTCTTGCTGCAATATTGGTGCTCACCATTTTTTGGCGCGGTTGTTGGGGAAGCTTTAGAGTATTCTGTGACTATTTCTTTCTTCTATTTCTTATTGCAACATTCTTCTAATAGTTTATTTTAGCAAAAGTAGACTAGTCATTTCTTTTCTTTCAGTTCTACATTTCCTTGCTTTCCTTTTCAATTTTGCAAATTTCCATTCAGCAAGTTCATTTTAGCTAGTTGCAATTTGTTTTTTTAATAAATTTTAGTTTCTGCAGCTATTTTCAGTGTGGGAAAAAGAAATAGAAAACCAACCAAAAATATTTCCTTTCATGCCTCTTAGGACTATAAATAACTCAGGAAATTTTTTTCCCAACACCCCCACTGCTTCACTGAGCCAACCTTCTCTCTTCTTCGGTGGTTGCAATCAAGAAGAACCCTTAAGTGAACAGGTAGACATATTTGAAGAACCTATAGGGGAAGAAGAGAAATAAAACATTCCTCTGGAACCAATGGTTGAAAATAGAAATGCTAGGGGAAATGGAGAGAGAATAGAAGGTACCTTCCCTATTTGGGAGACCAATGAGGACACTAAAATGAGGAATATAAGTTCTTCAGCCCTACCTCACTTCCATGGTCTGACTACAGAAGATCCTGACACCTTCTTGTTTTATTTTGTTGTCATCTATCGAACTTATGACTATGCAGAAGATGAGAAAAAATTGAAACTGTTCCATTCTACTCTCAAGGACGCAACACTGCGCTGGTTCATGGGATTACCTGGCAATAGCATCACAACTTGGGCTCAGATGCAGCAGGCCTTTAACAACAAGTATCGAGACTATTGTAGGTCAAAAGATACTAAAGAAGAAATCTTCTGAATGACCATGGGAAATGATGAGTCCCTGTAAGACTATGAAGAGAGGTTCCAGCTCAATTACAAAAGGGCCAAGTGTACACTTAACCCTAAGTCTCTTAAGTTGGTCCTGCTTAGGGGAATTCGGGAAGACCTTTTAGACACCCTCCATCTACTGGCCGGGGGAGACATCTACCAACTATCCTATGAGGACATATAAACTATTTTTAGAAACCATTCTAGAGCAGCCAGAAGGAAAGGTAGAGGGAGTCAACCCATAGCGAGTACCTCTTCTTCCAACTCATCCATTAAAGGTGAAATTGGAAATATGCTAGAAGACTTCAAGAGTGAGATGATGCAGACTCTTGCCATGGATACCTTACATATAAAAAGAAAATAAGAGGAAGCAGAGAGGGCTTTGGCCATTTTTTACCCTAGATGCACTAGGAGGCATCCTAGGAATGAATGCCCATTGAACTCTATAGAAGTTTGTTTAGTCTGTGAAGAAAATCATTCTACAAATAAGTGTCCTTCCTTTCCCAGACTTAAAGTTGTATACCAAGGGGCCGAAGGGGTCATTGAACAGATTTATTACATAAACCAAAGCAGACCGCCTGGACCTAGACCATACCAGCAGGGGATGCAAGGGACATCTCAAGCATACTACAACCCCAACCAAGTTACCTCCATACATTCTTGGGCCCCCCCTGCTCATCCTTCTTGGTCCACGCCTCCTCCTTGGTCCTTCACATCTCAATATCATACTCAACTAGCCACTCATTCATTTCAACCCTATGCTTAGCCGCAATCTCAGTGGAATGCATCTCATCAGGGGTGGAGGCCCCAGTACAATTCTTTTCCCGCTCTTCTGCCTCCACCACCTGCCCAACGACAACCGTTACCTTCTGCTCCACCAAGCCAACCCAAAATCCTGCCCAGCCAAATCCGAACCCGAACAATAGACAGGCTCAGCAAGTGTATAGTGGGCAACCATCATGCCCAACTTATGCTATGGAGATTTAAGAAATTAACTTGCGATCTGGGAAAGTTCTCCCAGATAGCCAGCCTCCACCCAAGGAGGTTGAGGAGGATAAAGAGGAAAGTGAACCTAAAGAAAATTCACCCTTCCTGAGAGACTATCCATTACAATCCAGCCTACACTAGAAAAGACTGAACTCCTCAGAGAATTGAAACATTTATGTGTGAAGATACCACTTCTCCAAGCCATAAAAGATGTGCCTATCTACAATAGGTTGATCAAAGAGAAATGCTTTAGGCATCCAGGAAGGTACAAGAGAGATTCCCCAACCATCAATGTCAAAGGACAACTGTTCGACCTAATGTTGGGGTAGATAAACTGTCCAAAATATCTGGACCCTGGAAGCCCAGTAGTTGATGTCCACATCAATGGCACAATGGTCCCATGTACCTTGATTGATCTTGGAGCTGCCATTAATGTGATGACAAAGGACACAATGCTCAAACTTAATCTCCAAGGCTCCTTGAGGAAGACCACGACAGTGCTGCAGCTAGCAGACCACTTCATAGTGACCCTTGAGGGGATTGTGGAATACGTGATGGTCCCCATTGATTCTTAGGATTACCCTCTTGATTTCTTAGTTCTCCAGCCAAAGGAAAAGCTCACTCAGTATCCTCATATTTTGGAAAGACCCTGGTTGGCTACAGCCGATGCCTACATCAGCTGTCGAGCTGGGAACATGACCATAAAGAATGGGCACATGTCCAAGAAGTTAACCCTATATCCTCCTGCCCAACCCTTGCTAGAACATGATCTACCTCTCTAGTTGGAGGAGGATGATGATGAAGTTTATTCTGCACCACTTTTCACATTAGAAATCACCATGGGGGGGAACTGTAAGATGAGGATGATATGATTGAAATTTTGATTCAGAATCCACCTCCTAGTGCATCACCATTAGAGGACATAGTAAGAGAACAACCCCTCAATTGATCTTTTTGTGGACGACCCTACCTCTCTCCATGTTAAAAATATAGAGTTCGGTCCGGAAAGAACATTGAAAATCAATCCATACCTATCTACTTCCCAGGAGAAGGAGCTATGTAGCATACTGAGAAAACATCTAGATACCTTCGCCTAGAGTTATAAGGAGATGAAGGGAGCGCACCCTTCAGTATGTACTCATCATATATACATCAAGGAAGACTACAAGCCAGTTAGGCAGCCTCAAAGGAGGATGAATCCAACACTTAAAGATATTGTTAAGGAAGAATTGCAGAAATTGCTTGATGCAGGATTCATCTATCCCATTTCTGACAGTGAATGGGTCTCTCCTTTGGTGCTAGTGACAAAGAAAAATGGTAAGTGGAGAACTTGTGTCGACTATCGAGAATTGAACAAAGCCATTAAAAAGGATCATTTTCCTTTACCTTTCATAGATCAAGTGTTAGACAGTCTAGCAGGGATTTTTTTTTTCTCCTTCCTAGACGGGCTTAGTGGATACAATCAGATTCAAATCAGCCTGAAATACCAAGATAAGACCACTTTCACTTGACCTTGGGGTGCCTTTGCATATCGGGTTCTTCCTTTTGGTTTGTGCAATGCTCCGACCACTTTTCAAAGAGCGGTCTTGAGAAAAAATTTTCTGAACTGGTTCATGATGTAGTAGAAATATACATGGATGATTTTACTCCTTATGGCTCTAACTTTCAGGAAGATTTATCTAACCTAGGAAAAGTTCTAGATAAGTGTATTGAGATGAACCTGTCCCTCAGTCTAGAAAAATGTGAATTTTTTATGACTGAAGGGACCGTGCTAGGTCATAAAATATCTCAACAAAGACTGTAGGTGGACCCCAAAAAAAATTGCCATCATCCAAAGGGTCCCACCTCCTCAAAGGTGAGAGGTGTCAGAAGTTTCCTAGGCTTAGCTGGATATTACAAGAGATTCATTAAAGACTTTAGCAAGCTAGCCTCTCCTTTGTTTGTCCTCCTAGGCAAAGATGTTGAGTTCATATGGTCAAAAAACTATCAAGAAGCCCTAGATACCTTGAAGAGCAAGTTAGTGACTGCCCCAATTCTCAGAGGCCCAAACTGGGCCCTACCCTTTCACATCCACACAGATGCCTCGAATAAAGCGATAGGAGCAGCCTTAGGAAAAATTGATGGAAAGTTACCTTATGCCATATACTTTATAATCAAAAACTTGTTAAAGGTAGAGTTAAACTATACAGTGACCAAGAAGGAACTATTAGCTGTCGTGCATTCCTTTAATGAATTCAGACATTATATCACTGGCTATCAAACCTTTGTGCACACTGATCATGCTACAATTAGATATTTAATGAACAAACCAGATGTAAATGCTCGCATTATTAAATTGTTGCTTTTACTACAATAATTTGATCTGATCATTATTGATAAGCCTGGTAAAGAGAATGTTGTTGCTGACTTTTTGTCTAGAGTAAATTTGCCTGCAGGTGAAGAAGGAATGGTGGATGGCCAAATGCCAGATGAACACCTATTTTCTATATTAGTACTCTCACTATGGTTCACTGATATAGCAAACTACTTGGTTTTAGCACAGTTCCCACCACACCTATCCTCAAAAGAGAAGAGCAATATAGTAAGGAAAAGCGCCCCTTTCACCTGGATTGGAGGCAATCTCTTCAAACTTGGCCTAGATCAGATCTTGAGAAGATGTGTCAGGGAAGAGGAAGTCTTTGACATCCTCTTGACTTGTCATGATGGGCCTTGTGGAGGTCATTTTACAGCAAAAAGAACCGCCTTCAAGATATTGCAAGTAGGCTACTACTCGCCCACTCTTCATCATGATGTGAGGAGATACATGAGCCAGTGTGATCGGTGTCAAAGGATGGGGAAACCCACTCCAAAGGATGAAATGCCCATGCAACCTCAAGTGACCTTTGAGCCATTTGAGAAGTGGGGCATGGACTTTGTGGGGCCTATCAACTCCCCCTCAAAGCAGAAGAAGTACATCATTGTGTGCACTGACTACATGACAAAGTGGGCAGAGACAAAAGCAATCAAAGCAGCGACAGAGGAAAAAGTAGCTGATTTTTTGAGAGAAAACATATTCTACAAGTTCGGGTATCCGAGAGAGTTGGCCATAGACCAAGGTAGTCAGTTCACTTCCAGTCTGATTGAAGACATGCTCACATATCATAAGATCAAGCACAAGACTTCCACCCCTTACCATCCACAAGCCAATGGGAAAGTGGAGGTCACCAAGAGAGCATTGGAAGGGATCCTAACCAAGGTAGTGAGCAGCAACAGAAAATACTGGGCGGACAGATTAGTTGAGGCAACTTAGGCCTACAACACAACATGGAAGACCACCACTGGGTTCACACCCTATGAACTGGTTTATGGGAAGAAGGCTTCATTGTCAATCGAGTTGGTGAGCTCCAGTATTGTAGCAATAATGCTACAACTCCTGAGGCTTCCTGTCTCTCATTTTATCAACCCGGTTGTTCGTACAAACTTGGAAGCGTCGGTGCTATATACACAAGTACTAGCTCTTGTCGCAGCTGTCACTTGGTCAGCTGGCACAAGTCCACTAGGGCTCAAGCCAACTTCTATAGGCTCACAGAAGAAGCTTTATCAATGATGGACGAAAGCTAGCTCAAAGGAGACTAAGCTAATAACAAAAATGAACTAAAAGTAAATCAAAGCATGTAACCCTAGGAAACCCTAATTTGACTAGTCTAATCTCTATAAAGCAATGAGGATGAGTAATACTTCTACCAATGCTGCTACTACATCTAACAAGTGGAAATACATGGATCTAGACTACTGACATTGTAAAAGACATGTTTTTATACTTTTTTCATTAAGTAGGTGGAGTGATTGTTATTTGTTTGCTTATTAGGGTTTGATTGTGCAGATTGGATGGAGAAGGAAGGAAAGCGTGGGACAGGTTGGGGAGGCTGGGTGAGGCCCCTATGGACCCTTGGCATTCATTCACAGAGGTTTTCCACGTTCAGAAGCTCAGCAACCGCGTGAAAGACCTCCTACAGGATGTCTGCAGGGGATTCTACAGGAAACTCAGGGTTTTCTATAGGATGTCTCTGAATTGCTACAGGATGGTCTACCGTGGAGGACTGAGGTGAGGGAAAGGTGATGGACGGGTAGGAAGGGCTGTGAGAGATAGGGATCGGGCTGGTGATGGCTCAGGAATGGAAGGATGAGATGGGAAACCAGTGTAGGGAGTGTGTTGGAATGATGTATGTGAAAGGTCAAGGAATGGAGCTAAGTGAGAATTAGGAGATGTGAGGAACGGGCAGAACGCAGTGTAAGTCAAAGAAACATGGTTGTATGCAAGGTCAAAACAGAAAGGATGGTAATGAAATGAGATGGAGGAGAGTGTAAATGAAACAAATGACCAAAACTGTTTATCAAACCGGAAAGGCATCAACCTACACTAAGTGTACCATGATTTTATTGAACAGTGATCCGAAATGCAAGGAGAAATATGTATGGGACTGTGATGAAGAGATGTGTGGTTCGTGTAAATGACAAGGAAGCATCTAAATCCAAATCATAACTGTGTAAACCAAACTCATGCGTGTTTTTGGTGGTCTGCTAGGGACTGCACCCCAATCTTCAAACGAGATGGAAGTGAGCCTTAACAATCGATTTTGCTGGAGCTCCAATGGATGTTATGTATCATTTGCTACACTAACCAAGTAGAAGTAATTGTACCATAAGCAAAATCTATTCTACTCCTAAGAAAATCGAATTACAAGACTGCCATTCAGATTGCATGTGCAAATGAAACTCAAAGTGCTGGAAAAGGAAATAGAACAATACTACAACAGAGGGGATCTATGGCTCTCAGGTTGGGCCCTAACCTGAGAGCTATAGTCTCCTAATAAAACTCAGGAATCGATCACAAACTGTCCTCTTTATTCATAATTCAACGTCATGCCAAACTGGCTTACAGCAAAAGAAAAACAAAACTGGACTGATTCCAAAATGATATGATAACCCAAGAGATTCAACAACCTATCTAAGGCTACGGCCTCCAAATTTATACAAAAAAAGTGATGATCCGCCAAGTAGCCTAGATTCCCGGAGCTCGGCTGTCCAACTGAAGTTTACTGCGGATTTGTGAGGCAGTCAAAACTGCTGTTCCTGTAGGACAGCTGGCTACTTCTGAGGCTCGGAGGGGAGATTGATTGGAGCTCGGAGTTCTCGATGGGAATCACGAGGAACGTCCCAATACTGTGGACATCTCTCCATAAAATCAGCAGTGCCACCTTATGTCTCCTTATTCCTTTTGCGTTGTCTTTTGTTCCCCTTTTTTAATGCCAAAACCTGGAATCACAATGCATTAGTCATGTGGATAAAGTGTGTAACCTTCCTCCTACAAACAACATGAAATAACTAAGAAATGCATGCATAAGCAAATAAAGATGAATGGTTTGAGCAAGTAAAGTAGGCCAAAATGAGCCCGAATTGTACCAAAATCGGGGCTCATCAATAGCGTCGTGAAAATGGTGGTGGGGACATCAATGAATGACTAAAACATTCGATGGTGTTGCACCTGTTGGTGCCATCATAATCAATTAATGGTGTTGCATGGAAGATAGTGAATCGGATGCTAGGTCATAGCTTCTCGATGGAATAATAATATTAATATTTATTATTATTAATGATGTTTGGGTTCTTTAGATAATAATAATGTGTGTAACACCCCATACTGTATGAACAATTACCTTGGTAACTAAGTTTTACTTATTACTTTAGCTTTTTATAGTATTAGATTTTTAATTTATTTGACATGAAATGTTAAATGATTGAGGGTGAGAGGCCAATACATATTTTGTTACTTGATTAATGAATAACTAGGAGTTAGACTACTTTAAGAAGAACTGAAAGAAACAATTGTTAACCTTGAGAAGCAGTTAACTAAAAGAAACCGTTACTCATGTGCTTCCTCAAGAAGAGTAAGTGAGGAAAATCCTAAGGGGGAAGAATGAAGATAAGAGGAATGGAGTCAAAAGTAGTGGTGATTTTAGGGGCGAATGTTCGCCCTTTGGCGAAATTAAGGGGTTTTAAACTTTTAGTGGGCGAATATTTTGTATCATAGTAGATTTTTACAAATCACCTCAAATAACCCACCTTATTTTGAGAGAGAGGGTAAAAAAGTAAATTTAGCCCTTGAAATTAAGAGTTACAACCTTCCATTCGCCCATTTTCAAGAATAGGTTTTATTTAAGTGAATCCATTTGCCCATTTTCAAGAATAGGTTTTATTTAAGTGAATCATATGGGCCAAATGCCCAAATACCATATTTATAAAAGAGGTATGGTAAATTAATAAAAATATAAATAAATGAGAGGTATGGTAAATAAATAAAGCATTTTTTATATTTACTCCATAAGTCACCTTATATACATGCAAGGGTGTAAAGAAATAAAAATATAAGTAAAGTGCGGGTATCGTAAATAAATAAAACCTCTTTTATATTTAGTCCATAACCCTCGTTCTATTTATGAAGGCTCAAGAAAGAGGTTTTATT
>APFE031076454.1:0-29991 GCA_000404065.3 Pinus taeda | reverse complement strand
CTGAGGCTTCCTGTCTCTCATTTTATCAACCCGGTTGTTCGTACAAACTTGGAAACGACGGTGCTATATGCACAAGTACTAGCTCTTGTCGCAGCTGTCACTTGGTCAGCTGGCACAAGTCCGCTAGGGCTCAAGCCAACTTCTATAGGCTCACAGAAGAAGCTTTATCAATGATGGACGAAAGCTAGCTCAAAGGAGACTAAGCTAATTGACAAAAAATGAACTAAAAGTAAATCAAAGCATGTAACCCTAGGAAACCCTAATTTGACTAGTCTAATCTCTATAAAGCAATGAGGATGAGTAATACTTCTACCAATGCTGCTACTACATCTAACAAGTGGAAATACATGGATCTAGACTACTGACATTGTAAAAGACATGTTTTTATACTTTTTTCATTAAGTAGGTGGAGTGATTGTTATTTGTTTGCTTATTAGGGTTTGATTGTGCAGATTGGATGGAGAAGGAAGGAAAGCGTGGGACAGGTTGGGGAGGCTGGGTGAGGCCCCTATGGACCCTTGGCATTCATTCACAGAGGTTTTCCACGTTCAGAAGCTCAGCAACCGCGTGAAAGACCTCCTACAGGATGTCTGCAGGGGATTCTATAGGAAACTCAGGGTTTTCTATAGGATGTCTCTGAATTGCTACAGGATGGTCTACCGTGGAGGACTGAGGTGAGGGAAAGGTGATGGACGGGTAGGAAGGGCTGTGAGAGATAGGGATCGGGTTGGTGATGGCTCAGGAGTGGAAGGATGAGATGGGAAACGGGTGTAGGGAGTGTGTTGGAGTGATGTATGTGAAAGGTCAAGGAATGGAGCTACGTGAGAATTAGGAGATGTTAGGAACGGGCAGAACGCAGTGTAAGTCAAAGGAACGTGGTTGTATGCAAGGTCAAAACAGACAGGATGGTAATGAGACGAGATGGAGGAGAGTGTAAATGAAACAAATGACCAAAACTGTTTATCAAACCGGAAATGCATCAACCTACACCAAGTGTACCGTCATTTTATTGAACATTGATCCAAAACGCAAAGAGAAATACGTATGGAACTGTGATGAAGAGATGTGTGGTTCGTGTAAATTACAAGGAAGCATCTAAATCCAAATCATAACTGTGTAAACCAAATTCATGCGTGTTTTTGGTGGTCTGCTATGGACTGCACCCCAATCTTCAAACGAGATGGCAGTGAGCCTTAACAACCGATTTTGCTGGAGCTCCAAGGGATGTTATGTATCCTTTGCTATGCTAAGCAAGTGGAAGTAATTGTACCATAAGCAAAATCTATCTAACTCATAAGAAAATCGAATTACAAGACTGCCATTCAAATTGCATATGCAAATGAAACTTAAAGTGCTGGAAAAGAAATAAAAACAATACTACAACAGAGGGGATCTATGGTTCTCAGGTTGGGCCCTAACCTGAGAGCTATAGTCTCCTAATAAAACTCAGGAATCGATCACAAACTGTCCTCTTTATTCATAATTCAACGTCATGCCAAACTGGCTTACAGCAAAAGAAAACAAAAACTGGACTGATTCCAAGATGATCTGATAACCCAAGAGATTCAACAACCTATCTAAGGCTACGGCCTCCATATTTATACAAAAAAGTGATGATCCGCCAAGTAGCCTTGATTCTAGGAGCTCGGCTGTCCAACTGAAGTTTAACTGAGGATTTGTGAGGCAGTCAACAGTTGATGACTGCTGTTCCTGTAGGACAGCTGGCTACTTCTGAGGCTCAGAGGGGAGATTGATTGGAGCTCGGAGTTCTCGGTGGGAATCACGAGGAATGTCCCAATACTGTGGACATCCTTCCACAAAGTCAGCAGTGCCACCTTATGTCTCCTTACTCCTTTTACGTTGTCTTTTGTTCCCTTTTTTTAATGCCAAAACCTGGAATCACAATGCATTAGTCACGTGGATAAAGTGTCTAACCTTCCTCCTACAAACAACACGAAATAACTAAGAAATGCATGCATAAGCAAATAAAGATGAATGGTTTGAGCAAGTAGAGTAGGCCAAAATGAGCCCGAATTGTACCAAAATTGGGGCTCATCACGAGTTTGAATTCAATTCCCTAAGGATGGAAGCTTAGCTGGACCTAGACCTCAGCCATGCACAGAAGGAGAGATTACTTCAGCTCAATGGATTAGATGAATACAGATTACAAGCCCTTCTCCATACAGAGGTAGTTCAGCTTTAGAGAAAGATGTGGCATGACAGAAATATCAGGGAGAAACAATTCCAAGAAGGAGATTGGACACTACTCTATGATTCAAGATACAATTATTTCAAAGGCAAGTTGAGGACAAGATGGCTGGGACCCTACACTGTGGAGAAATGCAATGACAATGGCTCAGTTTTGATCAGAACCATTGATGATTAAGCCATCCCCATGCTTGTCAATGGACATCAGTTGAAAGTCTACAAGAAACCCATCTCCAGGTGAGAGTTTATTGGAGATTTGAATAAAACAGTGATGGTAGTGGAGCATGTCTTAGCTTCCACTTCATCGACTCACTAAAAAAATAGAAGAGAAAAATAAGGACTCAAGGAAAAACCTCCATGAGGCGCTTGACTCCCATCATTGGGTTGAAAACCTCTTCTGAGGCGGCCTAGTGATGTCAAAAAGAAAAGAAAAAAGAAAAAGAAAAAAGGGAAAGAATAAGATCTGTGGGTGAAAATCTTCCTTGGAGGCACCCAGGATAGGCAATTAGGGTGAAAACCTATCTTAGACACCCTAGTTGTTTTCAAACAAAAAAAAGAAAAGAAAAATGAATTTTTATTTCATTGCAAGTTTGTAGGAGGACTACAGGGAGCAGAAGAAGGTGCCAAGGGAACCCTGACATTCACACCAGCATCCATCTCATCTTCTCCACACCTTCCAAGTCCATCATTTTTGGCGCCTCTTTCACCCCACTGTACCTTTTTCTTTCAAAACTGTGTTTTCTACAAGAGGCTCTGTGTTTTCTACAGGAGGCTCCTTTAGGAATTACAGAGAGCCAAAAGTTTCTACAAAAGGTAGTTTGAGGGACAAATAAAGATTCATGAGGAGCTTATCATCCCTCTTACCACCTTCAAGCCTCTTTTCCATCATTTCCAAGCCTGCATCACACTCCAAGCATCATTATTTTTTCCCTGTCCAAGAAAAAACACAGAAAAATAGTTTTTCAGTTTTGGAAAAAACAAAAATAAAAGGAGGAAAAGGCACCATTAACCTTACTTGAAGTTTACCTACTATCCCTCCATCATTCATCTTCACCTCTGGCATCATTCTCGAGCTCCAAGCACAGGGAAACACTGAAGTTTCAAGGGGAGAAGCACCTACATGAGCTCTTGTAGGAATTCCTGTAGCAACTGATCCCATAGAATTCCAACACCAGAAGCAAGAGAGTGCACCTCTGTAGGTTGAAAAGGCACATGAAACTCAGCTCCAGCAAAAGAAGAACTTGAAAAAGCACAACACGCACATCAGCAAGCAGAGATAGCATGCATGAAGGGAAATGAAGGCATGCAGCATAGAAGCCACAACACCTCACAACAAATACACTCGGATCACAGGTAAGTAACTAAATCACTCCTCTATCTGCATTTGTGTAATTAGAAATAATACGAAGGCGATGCGATGGTTGAAATTGAAATGTGGCCAGTTAACTTGGCCACCTTCATGTAGTTGACTCCACTTATCCGAGATATCACCCACATGTGCGCACAGTCAACTCAAGCAAAAGATGTCAAAGATAGGTAGTGGGAGGAATAGTTAACTCCGATGCAATAATGAGGGATGATTATGAGGAGGGTCATGATGACCAAGCAGGTGGGGACCAACGGTCCTAATCAGGGCAACGTACACCTTGCCAGCTCAACACTCATAACTGAAAATATCCATAAAAGGTACTGAGCATTCCTCCCCGCGCATTCTCACCACATTTTCTTCAAGTTTTTTCCTCATAACTCAGCCACAACAATCTCCTTGTGCCCCCATAGCGTCGTATCCAACATCCTCCATCGATTTCCTCCATATTTTTTCTCTTGGCATTTTCTATAGGAGCACCTACAAGAAATCTACAAGAGGGACAACGGGCTTCTACAGGAGGGGCAGTGAGTCATTTTGAAGGGAGAAAATGTGACTTTTGGCACAAATTCCAGTCTGAAGAGGTAGGGTTCATGAATTCCCCTTGTTGAATAGAAATATATGAAAGAAGTGATCTTAATTTGAGGATGAAATAAGTCTTTAGGAGGGTAGTAATACATAAAAAGAATTTCTGCTTTTTTAAGAAAACATAGTCCCCTCTGTTTTTGTATTTCACTCAAAATTATTTGTTTCCTCCTCCATACTTGGTTTTTCAAAAGAAGTACAAGCAGTATGACAGGGGGGTTTATGAGAAAAGTGCCCACTAACTCCACTAGGCTCCATGCACATCCTCAAGTGGTGGACATATTTACAAGGGAAAACCAGATGAATTTCTTCGAGAAGTTTAGAGGGTTTGATGATGAAATTGCCCAAGAATTTGCTCTCTCTCTAGTCCCTCACACATGAACTCATGCCACTGTAACCATTAGAGGCCTCTCCATTGAAATAACCTCTGAATTCATCAGTAGGGTCACTACCCTTCCTCTTGGGCTGCCTTGGAGTAAAGATGAGAAACCAATTGGTTAGGCTGCTAAGAAGAAATTTTTCCAAGATAATAAAACCCCTGTTGAAGACAAAAATGGAATTAGGAGGGCTAGTATACCATATCCCTGGGATGAGGTTAGCCACCAAGTGATCAAATACATTTCTTGTGAGGGGAGGCACAACATTGTTTATGGACATCATTTCAAAATCCTCCATGACTTGAGATATGGCATGGATACCCCAACACCTCAAAAGCTCAGTATCCCTTACTTTCTCCTTTAGTCCCTCATTGACTCCAGCACCAAGGTACAAGTAGGAAATTCATAGCAGCTAGCTCACCATGTCCTAATCAAGATCCTAGTAGAAGAAGCCTTCCATACCCTTACCCTCCCTATAGCATGGGAAGTTTTCATAAATATGACAGCTGAGGATGACATCAAGGCATTAACCTATGATGTCAATCCTGTTGTAAGTGAGGAGGAAGAAAAACGTGGAGGAGAATATGAAGCCAATGGTGACATAGTAGAACAAGAGAGGGAGGAGGAAAGAAAAGAAATAGAGAAGGAGAGAATTGAAGGGACAGAGCAGGAGGAAGAAAAAGAGAAATAAGAGGGAGAAAAGGAGGCAGAGAAGGTAGAGAAAGGAGAAGAGTCCCCTGAACTTTGGAAAAAGAATCAGCCGCTTCCCTCACTACCCTCAGTACACCATTCAAGCAGAAGAAGAAGAGGAAAAGAAAAACCTCCATGTATTTCAGAGCAAGGAAGAGCACAAGAATTAAAATAGGCAAACCTCAACCTTCCTCAAAGACTCCAATTACCATTGAAGATTCACCATTTTCCAAGGTGAAAGAATCTCCTTCCAAGACACCCATAACCTATGAAAGGGGGACTCCAAGATCTTCTACATGGAAGGGAAAGGGATTTCTATAGGACCCCAAACCAGACCTACAGGAGGCTGAAATATTCCTACAGGAGGCACTGTCCAAACTACAAGAGACACAAAATCTTGAGAAAAAGATAGGAGGATAGACAAAGGTGAAGGAGAAAGCACAAGAGCTACAAGAACTTGACCCCCGGCCTAATATTACCTCATATTACAATCTACTTGAGGGAGGCAGGATAATCCCACAGAAATTTGCAATTCCACTGTTTTTTGAATTGGAGAAAGAGAAAGTAAGAACACATAGGTGGATGCAGATAGCCAAGTCCAAAGGAGTTGAGGATATTGGCCACATGGAAAACAAACTCATGGAAATGGGCAGAGAATTGAGTGCTCTTAGAGACAGAGAAGCCACCTTGAAAATGAGAATGAATTACTAAGGAGGCAACTGCAGGAGAAAGAGACTCATTTGGCATACATGGCCAGCTTATTCATGGAAGCATTACAATGCAAAACACCAGCCAAATCTTATGGCCTCTGTCTGAAGGATCAATGGCTTCAATTCCAAATAAAAGTTTTGGCACAAAGAAGCACAATGCCTTTCCAAGACTACAGGGAGTTCATGGATTTGTGTGACCAAAGCACCTTAGAGGATAAAGCAAAGATGGCAGGGTTCTACCTACACAACATGGCCCTCACAGACATGAATGTGTGGGACCCTAATACCAAGCTAGGGTATCTGCAAATAATGGCCATGGCCTCATGGATGAACCATGAAGAATTGAGGGCAGCAGAAATGAAAAAATTGTTAATAGAAGAGTAGAATGAGCCATTGATGATAAGAGCTAAGTCATCAGATCTTATGGCACTCATCAGCACACACAACCTGCTTGCCAATGACCCTTAGATTACCCCTAAATATCTAGCCAATCAAGAACAAGCAATTGCACACATTGAATATATGTTTAGGATACTTGGGGAGGAATGCATGTATGCATGCATGAGAAGATGTAACACCCTACACCACAGTTTGAAAATCAGGGAATACCATTCCCCCATGAGGCTGAAGGAGGCATTAAAAAGAGTGCCAATGTACAAGCACTCCATGCAAAGGCTGAAGGTCAACTGGATTGGTCTCAAACTTAGTCCTCCACTCGTATTAGGCATGTTGGAAGGCAGAAGAGAAGAAGAAGAGGAGAAGCAGTGGAAGGACATAGACAGAATGACAGGATTTTATGGGGAACTTGAGCAGACCACATCAGAAGCCTGGAATGCTAGGGAGGCCACCAAGGCCATAAAAGCTGAAGAGCTTGACTAGGTTGCTTAGAGGATGAGCAACACCTTCAGTAGGGGGTGATGATGAGCCTCATAAATGGGTAATTATATAGGCTCATTTTACCTCCTAACCTAGTCACATCAACGATTCTCTTAGCTTATTGTATGATTGTATGATTATATTTATTCTTATAGGGTGAGTTGAGTTAGTTATTATGCCATGTGGTCTAACATGTATTTAACGCAGATTATTAATGGATTTCGAGGTCAAATTCAAGGATCCAGTGGTCAAATTGCAGCAATAACTCGCAGTAGACAGAGGAGAGGACTTATAGGAGGGAATCCCCCTCATTTATTACTCTTCACTTTGAATTCCCCTTCATTCAGCTCGGATTACAAGTAGCCGAATCATGCATTAGAAGGCAATCGAGCAAGTGGAGGATGACTGATAGTTATCTCGAGTTTTGGGACCCAAGCCTCCCTGATTTTAAGGAAGCTATTGGTAGCTTTAGATATATAAGTAGAGAGGCCTAGGGCCTCACTAGGGTCAGATTTGTTTCTTGTGTAAACTCTGCTCAAATTTCGAGCTTATTATTTTGTGATAGTTTCATGTAATCTTGGTATTTTTTTTATAATGAAGATGGAATCCTTTGTGATCTAGCACTGAGTTACCTCAGAGGGCTGAAGCTTTTGGGTTAGGGACCAATCCAAGTAGCCAAGCTTCTCTTTACTTGTATTTGTATCCTTTACTTTAGTATTAGTTTTCCGTTAGATGTATTTTTCTTATGGTTAGGAATAGGTTTCTTTTGATGATTTAGTAGCTTGTTTCCATTTATGCTTTCTATAGCAGGTTAAGCAGTGCTAAGAGAAGATTCAAAAGGCTAGCAACTGTTCCTTGTCCTCTCTTCCTCCCTCTGGGACAATGATTTGAGGCAAAGACTCTCTTGCTACCCCAAAAACACAGATTTTCCTCATTCTTAGGACTTCTAGTGTTTGTAGCTCTTTAGTCGGGTAATAGTCTAGTTTTGTTTTGTTGTAGATCTCCTTTATCATGTTCATTTCCTGATTTGTAATAGTCCTCTTTCATGCTTTCCTTTCTTGCAACATTTCCCAGCATTTCCTTTTATACATCATAGTTTAGACCATTTTAATGCAAAACTTTGCTTTTCCTGGGATGCATTCATTTCATTTGTTGCTTGATTTTCTTGGTTGACTATCAGTTTCTATGCAGCAGATCTCTTCCAGTAGTAGGCTAGCTTACCAGCAATCACACCCTCCATATGATAACCAAGAAGACACTTCAAATAACATTATTGTAGAACCGAAAGAAATTGCAGTATCAAAAGAAAAACTAAGTGTCCAAACTCAAGAGATTTCAGACAATAACGACAACCTAGTTACCTTAGTCAAAGAAGATTTTGTTCCCCCATACAATACGAATTACGAACATGAAATTCCATGGCATCTTGAATTCGATGGGTCAATAAACAAACTAGGTGCGGGAGCAGGAGTATGGATTTACAACTTAGAAAATGATCATTTAGAGGGTCATGCTTACAGATTGAACTTTAAATGTACAAACAACATGGCCGAGTACGAAGCACTTCTTTTGGGTCTCAAATTGGTCAAAAGGCTAGGGGCCATAAGAGTCTCTATTATGGGAGATTCTAAGTTGGTAATAAAACAAATCAACGTTGTTTATATGACTAGGGATCCGTTAGCATTTTATAGAGGAACAATTGTAGAAATACTAAATAATTTTCTAGAAACCAAGCTTATTGTTATTCCAAGAAAACACAATATGCAAGCTCACAGTTTAGCTATGTTTGCTAGTACTTGCAAGTTATCTTTTCAGCCTAACCATCAGTACACTGCTGAGGTTAGGCACATACCTGCTATTCCTGACAACTTAAAGATCTAGTAAGTGTTCAATAACGATCAACAAATTAAAAATTTTCTAACTTTAGATGATGAATTTGTAAATAGCAACATTGACACAGACATAACATTAGATTTTGATTATGCTGATAAAGTAGAAATTAACAAAGTAGAATATGAAAGGATAGATAGATTCCATCCCACAAAGTTTACAAAATCAGTTATTCAAAACCTAAAACAAATTGAAATTGATGAGGCAATCAACGAAGAATCTGAAGTCATCAATCTTAAAGACAATTTTTTGCCCAAAGGATTAACTCCTTTGGAGGACTTGTTTGATTCAAATGATGTCCCTAGAAAGCCAAAAATGGAACCCTTAAAATCAGACATAGAGGAGTGTAACATAGGCTCTGAAGAAGATCCAAAACTAATAAAAATTTCAAAGTATTTACCTCCTGATGAAAAAGTGAAATACATAGAACTGTTAAAAGAATCCCAAGAGTTTTTTTTCTTGGATTTATGAGGACCTTAAGTCCTATGATACCAACTTAATACAACACACCATTCCCTTGAAAGTAAACCAGAAACCTTTTAGACATAAGCTTAGAAGGATTAACCCCATTCTATTGCCTTCTATTGAAAAGGAAATCAAAAGAATGTACAAAGCCAAGATCATTGCACCAATTAGATTCTCAGATTGGGTTTCTAATTTGGTACCTACAAGAAAGAAAACTCACGAAATTAGATTGTGTGTTGACTTTAGGAATCTAAATAAATTTTCACTCAAGGATAACTACTCGCTTCCCAAAATCAATCAGATATTACTGAGGGTAGTAGGTTCAACCAAAATCTCACTGCTAGATGGGTTTTCTGGTTATAACCAGATTTTAGTCCACCCAGATGATCAGGAAAAAATTGCATTCATTACTCCATGGGTCACTTTCATGTATGTGAATATGCCTTTTGGGTTTAAAAATGCAGGGGCCACCTTTCAAAGAGCAATGGACATAGCCTTTTCTAAGGAAATCCATGACTTCCTGGCAATATACCTGGATGATATCACTGTATTCTCTAAATCAGATTAGCTACACCTCGATCACCTGAGGCAGGTATTCACCAAGTGTAGGAAGTATGGAATTTCTCTAAATCCTAAAAAATCTTTGTTTGGGTTGGAAGAGGGAAAATTAGACATTACTAGGCCACATAATCTCCAAAGATGGTATCTAGATCGGCCCAGCAAGAATTGAAGCCATTTTACAGATACCACATCCTAGGAACATTAGATAACTACAAGCGTTTTTAGGTAAGATAAATTTTTTGAGAAGATTCAAATCTAACTTATCTGAACTAATTAGATTACTAAATAACATGTTAAAGAAAGATTCAACTATTAAATTAACACTTGAGGCTAAAAGGTATTTCAAAGATATCAAGCTAGCCTTAACACAAACTCCAGTCCTCATCAGTCCAATGTTTGATAGGGATTCCATCATATTTTCTTTCACCTCAGAACATACCATTACTGCAGTCCTACTGCAGAAAAGTGATCAAGGTTTTGAATAACCAGTAGCCTTCTTTAGCAAAGCCCTGAGAGATGCCCCTTTAAGTTATAATATAATGGAAAAGCAAGCTTTTGCTCTAGTCAAAGCCATTAAAGATTTCAGAGTTTATATCCTGTATTCTCATATAGTAGCTTATGTTCCCTATGCTGTAGTCAAAGACATCCTAACACAAGATGGACCAGATGGAAAGAGAGGGAAGTGCATAGATACCATATTAGAATATGACTTAGAAATTAAAACTACAAAATTTATCAAAGGCCAAGGTTTAGCCAAGCTCATGGCTGAATCGAACTGTCATGCCCTAGACATAAATTTCATTGCAGAATTGGATAACGGAGAGGAGATGGCGACTCCACAGATCAATTGTTAGCCCCCTAATTTGCTCTCTTTTTTCCATTTTCCCCTTCCTAAATCATAACCATTTACCTCTATTTTACCTCTTTTATACACCATCATCTTGCACTAGTTCAAGAACGGTGACATATTTCGTGTAAACTTTATTTTTCATATTTTTAACTTAACTTAGCATTAATTAATCATTTATTACATGATTTCTTAATTTTATTCACTCTTTGTAACTTATCGATATCTCCAAAGTTTATTTGGTAGTTATAGTACTTACTGTGACCGCTGATCCTAGTGCAGGATCGGATCTTGCACCGTTACCAGCACAACAAATCTTTGCAGCAGATCAAAACCTCCTTGATCACCGCCTCATTTTGAGCAGCTTCAACCACGACAGAAAGATCGATCCAAAGGCAGCCGAGATTGAATCACCCCATTTTGAGCAGCTTAAATCACGATAGCAAGATTGATCCAAAGGCAGCCAAGATCAAAACTATGAAGAATGAAAGCTGGAGATTGGCTATGGCTAGTTTTGTTAACTGTCTAAGTTTAAAGGCCGAGAAGCTAAATTCTGTGGTTGGTTATGTAATTGGTTGAATGATCTATTTTGGCCCTTGGCCAAAGATCTATATAATGTATAATGTAAATAGGACTAAGGGAGTTTTTGGGATAGAATAGAGACACAGCCAGAGAGGCTATAAGAGGTTGTTGTATTTTGTTATCGCCCGAATCTGGGATGGACGATGTATTAATGCATGTACTTTCCTCAGTGAATTAATAAAAGGGAGCTCTGCCTCATGTTTCACAAATCACATTTCTGTATTTGAGCTGATGAATTGATTAAAGTACTGAGCAGCGTTTTTATTTAAAAGGGAAACACGCTGATTGGCTAGGGCCCAACCAACCCAACACGTTTACCCTATTTTCTATTTCTTGTAATTGTGTTTACATTGTCAAGTGTGATTTAATTTTTTAAAGCACATGCATTCCTGTTTGAGTGAAAGCGGATCCGTTGTGTGAAGTAGATAAATTTCCTTTCCTGCACTTGATTTCAGATTGGTTTTCCCCGCCTGGTCCAAGCAGGAGAAGTAAACCTGAACCAGTGCATGTTGGTGTGATATTTCCTTTTCTGCAGTTCTGTTTGGTTGGTTTTCCCTACCTAGTCCAAGGAGGAGAAATGAACCTGCACCAATGCACATTGGTGTGATGCAACAAGCCTTCTTAGTCTACTTTCTGCAATCTTCTTTCTTTCAATAAATGTTATGACAGGATAAATGTATATGGATTGTTTCTTTATTCCTGCACTCTATCAAGATTAGAAACATTCATTTTTATGTGTGCAATTTGATTTAACAGTATAATAGAACTTGCAATAACTAAGCACTCATTTTAAGAATTAAATTCTAAGTGAAAGAAGCTCTGATCCGCTACAAGAACTAGTTTCTTGCCACGGGATCTGAGTGCTTTAAACCTGGAAAAGTTCAACCCCTCGCAGGAAGTCAAAAGCCTTTAGTAAAGACACCATTTATACCTTCCGCATAAATCTTTGTTCCTACACTAGTGCAAGCAGACTGCGATAGTATAGCACAGATTAGTGCAAGAAGGAAATCTCTAAAGGAACAGGTTTAAGGGCCCATCTGAAGAGACTACTAAGTGTCTCTGCTAAAGAAAAACACATACTCAGTAGTTAAACAATAATTAGCTAGAGTGATTTCCCTTTAATTTTAATTCTCTCTTGGAAATGCATTCTTCTTTGTTATAGTCTTAGATTATTTTGATGGTTCAAGTTGCCTTTTCCTCTTTTTAGTTTGATTCTGCAATCTTTACTTTAAAGAAAGTAGGGATTTATATTAGAAAGATTCATACCATCTCTGGCATTGCTTGTGCTTTGTCTCTAAGTTTACGGATCTCCCAGGTTGACAGATTAAGTGTTGAGGAGTTTGCTTAAGTGTAATTCTTGCACCCAACATTTTGGCGCCGTTGTTGGGGAGGCGATTTGATTTGGTAAGAATTTTCTGATTATACAATAGAGGTAATTTTTCCTTTATTTTTGCAGTATTGTTTGGAAAAGCTTTTTTGAAGGTATTTTACTAGTGTTGATTGATTTCTGACAACATTTTTATTAGAAGTTGTTAGTCATTTTTCTTTCTTTTTTTGAAATGAATCCCTAGAAAAGGTAAGGGTTCGAAGCCCACTAAGGGCTGAAAGAATTCTGAAAATAATTCTCATATTGGGTCTCCTTCCATGAGCAGGGAGCCCAATCCAATTCAAACCCATCATGTAAGAACAATCCACCTGGATTTTGGTGACAACAGCTCAGGTGTGGTTCAGTCTATTGGGAGTAAAAGGGAAACAATGGCGGACCATAAAGATCATGTGGAAGGGATTGGTGAAAACCAGGTAAGTGGAGAAGAATCCACTTTTGTGTTTCCAATTGTGGACCCTAATACTATTGCACAAATGAAGAATATTCCACCATCATCTCTCCCTCATTTCCATGGTAAAGTTCATGAAGATCCTGACTCTTTTTTATTCGATTTTGATATTTTGTGTAGAAGTTATAATTATTCAACTGATGCTCAGAAGTTAAGATTATTTCTTGTTACTCTCAAGGACTCAGCTCTACGTTGGTTTTATGGGGTTAGGAGGAAACACTATAACCTCTTGGGATCAGATGAAGAGAGTGTTTTTGTCTAAATATCAAGAATATTGCAAAACTCAGGACATGCAGGATGAGATTTTTACAATCATAAAGGATGATGATGAAACTCTTGAAGACTACCTAGAAAGATTTTTGTATATTTTACAAAGGTTGAAACTTAAGCTTGATTCTAGTACTATTAGAACCTTGTTCTTAAGAGGACTTACTAATAATGCTAGAAATAATTTAAATTTGTTAGGACAAGGTGATATTTCTTAGCAAACTTTTGAACAAATTTGTGAATTATGCAGGAAATTTTCAAGAAATCAGTATAGATTCGATAGAGGAACTCGGAATAGAAATAGAAAAACTGAATCTACTGATGCTATGATTATTGGACTAGAAAATAAAATGGAAAACATGAAAATTGATATAATGAATACTGTTACCAAACAGTGAGACTCTTTAAAATTTCAGCAAAACCTCATGAAGGAACAAGAGTCATTATGTATTTTCTGTCCTAAATGTAGAGACAAGCATCCTCCTAAAGAGTGTCCTCTTAATTTGAAAGAAACTAATAAGTGTGCTATTTGTGCAAAAGGCCATGTCATAGAAAAATGTACCTCTATACTAGGACTTAAAGCTGTATTTACAGGGGGATAGCCTAAAGATGAATACTTCTATGCTATGGGAGCAAGAAGGAATTGGCCTCAGGTAGGTGCAGGTATGGCTCCTAAATTTTTTCCACACTATTTTGGTTATAATTCACATGCATATTCTTATCCTAACACTAATCAGCAGTGGCAGTATGGGAATCAATATCAGCATGGGCAACCTTCTCAACCATTGCAACAAGGTTGGAGAGGGCCAACTCATTCTCCATATTCCTACCAGCCACCTATGCAGTCATATCCATCTACACATACACCTCATTCAATACCTCAATTTCTGAGTCAGTTTACTCCACCTTTGCCTTCACCTCCACCTTTTCGACCTCCTCAGTTGCCTTCTCAACCTATGCCCAATCCTAACAATAATAAAGCAGTGCAAATGATCTATGTAACAAACCAACATTTACCATTCGATTACCAGTCTACTCCAATTGGGGTTCATGATATTAAATTAAGATTGGGAAGGACTGTAACATCAGAAAATTAGAGACAACCTAGAGTGATTGTTGAAGAAAAGGAGAAGAGGAAACTCTTAACCATTCTCCAAAAACTATTACTAAGCAACCCTTACCCTCTGGATCCTTGCCATCTTCTTCCAACCGACATCCCTTCCCAGAGAGGCTAGTAATGGAAAGAAGTGAGCCTATTTCTGAGACTAGCTTGGCATTAGAGCTTCAGAATCTTTTCATTAAGATACCTTTGCTTCAAGCCATCAAGGAGATCCCCATTTGTACCAAGATTATTAAGGAACTCTGTCTCAAGAAACCCGAGAGAAAGAGATTGGAACCCCAAACCATTCAATTTGTTGGTAGGGCAGCAGAGTTGATGACAGGATGTGTGTATATGGAAAAATATATTGATCTCAGAAATCTTGTTGTCTCAGTTCAGATTGGTAATGTCATTGTTTCTAATGTTCTTATAGACCTGGGGGCAGCCATTAATGTCATGACTAAGCAAACCATGGATCAACTTCAGTTATCTCATCTTCGCCCTACTCCCACTATGCTTGAATTAGCGGATAGATCTAAAATTAAGCCAGAAGGAGTATTGGATGATGTGATCATCTCATTAGATTCTTGGGAAGATCCTGTTGATTTCATTGTGCTTCAGCCAAAGAACCCAGTAGGAGGACATCCCTTGTTCTTGGGTCGACCATGGCTTGCTACAACCGATGAATATATTGGATGTCATTCCAGTGATATGTATATTTCACATGGAGATTCTAAGAAGAAATTTACCTTATACCCCCTTGCCAGATCCATTCAGGACCTTTGAGATACTTTATGGTTGGATCAAAGTAGTGATGAGGAGACTCAGCCCATTTCCCTTATCCATCATTATACTAGGTCTTCACAAGAAGATGAGATTCAAGATTTCCTGAATAATCTAGACACTGTGCCTAATTTTGAGCTATTGAGCCAAATTTTCAGCCTAGATTTTCAAGATAATCATGATTCTCATTCTTCTGTACCACTGCATTTGACCACCCCCTTGAGTACTCCTGAGCCTGATACTACTCTTGTTGAGATTAGCCCTGGTAAATCCTTGCATATTAGTTCAAATTTGGACTCATCTCAGTAGGAGCAACTTGTGAATTTGTTGTAAAACCATCTTATTGCCTTTGCATGGGGCTATGAAGATATGAAGGGTACTCGTCTTGAAACTTGTACACATCATATCTGTATTCAGGAAGGAACCTAACTTGTCCGACAACCCCAAAGGTGAATGAATCCAGCTCTAAGAGATATTGTGAAGGAAGAAGTACATAAACTCTTGGATGCCAGTTTTATCTATCCTATTTCTGACAGTCAATGGGTCTCTTCATTAGTGCTACTACCTAAAAAAGATGGAAGATGGCATATTTGTATTGATTATCGAGAATTAACAAAGCCAATCTTAAAGATTATTTCCCTCTCCCTTTCATTGACCAGGTGCTTGATACCCTTGTAGGAAAGAAATATATTTCCTTTTTGGATGGCTTCAGTGGTTATAACCAGGTACAGATTGCACCCGAAGATCAGGACAAAACTACTTTTACATGTCCATGGGGTACATTTGCTTATAGAGCACTTCCCTTTGGTTTATGTAATAGCTACCTTTCAAAGTGCAGTCCTGGCCATTTTTGATGATCTAGAATTTGTAGAAATTTATATGGATGACTTTTCTGTGTTTGGTGATTCTTTTCAGGAAGCTCTCGAAAATCTGGAAAAAGTACTTCTTCGTTGTCAGGAAGCCCATCTCGCCTTGAGTGACAATAAATTTAGATTAATGTGCAAAGCAGAAGTGGTGCTTGGCCATTTGATTTCTGGTAAAGGTATCCAGGTTGATCCAACAAAGATTGAAATCATTTTGCATCTTCTTGCACCCAAAACTCAAAGGGAAGTAAGAGGTTTTTTAGGACATGCTGGTTACTATAGGAGATTCATTGAAATTTTTTACATCTTGCCAAAAGTCTTTTGAAACTTTGAAGGAAAAGTTAGTACATGCACCAGTTTTGAGAGGTCCTAACTGGTCCCTGCCTTTTCACATTTCCTCTTATGGTTCAGATTTGGCTATTGGCGCAGCTATAGGACAAGAGGAAAATAAACAATCCTATGCTATTTATTATATTAGTAAGAATTTGTCTTCCGCTGAATTAAATTATACACATATAGAGAAAGAGTTTTTAGCTGCAATTTTTGCAATTAATAAGTTTAGGCACTATATTACATGATATGAATTATTTGTACATACTGATCATTCCGCAATTAAATATTTGATGAACAAGCCATTGACTAGTGGTAGAGTGACTAGGTGGTTACTATTGTTGCAGGAATTCAATATTACTATTGTTGATAGACCAGGAAAATCTAATGTTGTAGCATATTTTCTTTCTAGATTAGATAATCATGGTGAAGTAACTCCCGTTAATGATGATTTTCCGGATGAACATCTTTTCTCTATGTCAACAGATTCTCTGTGGTTTGTTGACATTGCTAATTACTTGGTTACTGGGAAAACACCACCCCACTTGTTCGGTCGTGAAAAGTGGAATATTATTCAGAAAAGTGCTGCATACTCCTGGATTCAAGGAGATCTCTTTTACACTGGTCCAGATTTGATTATCTGTAGGTGTGTAAGAGAGGAGGAAGTGTTTGACATATTGAAATCTTCTCATGATGAACCTTGCGAAGGCCACTTCACTAATAAGCGGCCTGCATATAAAGTATTGCTTGCTGGTTACTTTTGGCCTTCCTTGTTTAAGGATGCCAAACAGTATGTCAGGCGATGTGATAGCTGCCAGTGAATGGGCCGGCCTAATCAAACCAATGAAATGCCTTTATGCCCCCAAGTTATGATTGATCCATTTGAAAAATGGGCTATTGATTTTATAGGGCCAATAAATCCAACGTCATTAAGTAAAAAGCATATCTTGGTTTGTACAGATTTTGTTCTGAAATGGGTGGAAGCTAAAGTTGTTTCCTTTGCTACAGGAAAATTTGTTGTTGATTTTCTTTTTATTGAAACCTTTACTAGATTTGGTGTGCCTAGAGAAATTGTTTCTGACAATGATCCGCAGTTTATTTCTAATCTGGTATAGGGTGTGATGAAGCAATGCAAGATCCAGCACAGGAAATCCATGTCGTATCACCCGCAAGCAAATGGCCCTATGGAATCCACAAACAAAGTGATTGAGTCCATTCTTACAAAGAAAGTAAATATGCATCATAAAGACTGGGCTGAAATATTACCAGAAGCTTTATGGGCATACAAAACCACTTGGAGAAATAGCACAAGGCATACACCATATAAGCTGGTATATGGCAAACAGGTTCTGTTACCAATTGAATTCCAGATAAAAACTTTCAGAACTGCAGTTCAGTTAGGACTTGATCTCTCTGAGGCACAACAACAACGTATTCTCCATTTAAATGAGTTAGATTAATTTTGTAGGGATGTTGTTCAACAAAACATACTAATTTAGCAGCAACACAAAAGGTGGCATGACAAGTCTATTAAGAAAAAGCAATTCCAACCAGGTGATTGGGTGCTCCTTTATGATTCTAGATTTAAAATTTTTAAAGGGAAATTACATACACATTGGATGGGACCTTATGAAGTGATCTGAGTATTCAAGAATGGAGTAGTAGAAGTTAAAACTATTGATGGACAAAATTTAGTATTCTTGGTAAATGGACACAGATTAAAGAAGTATTTTCAGCCACTTGCTAGGAAAGATTTTACACAGCAAGTCCAACAGCAATTCGGGATGGTAGTGGTGAATGGTAATACCAACCTTTTGAAAACATGAATTCTTCTTCTTCTTAAAAAAAAAAATTAATACAAAAAAAGTAAAGAAAAAAACATTTTCCTGTAATTATGAAAATCAGTTCACTGACATGATTGCAGAAGGATCAACCTGAAAACTAGCTTGCTGGCAGGAAGATCAAAAATTTCTAATAAAAACAAAAAGTTGCTTGATCTTTAGATATGCTAGCGACCACCAAGTAAAAGCAGGTTCAACAGAACAAACCTTTATACAGTTGGAGTAATTAGCATGGATATTTTTATTCAAGTAATGCTTAATTTTCGCCGCTATTATTTTTTCTTGCACCAGTGCAGGCAGACCTTCCAGGAAATTTTTTGTCTTCATATTCCACTTTAGTAATATTCCCTCAGTTTTCTTCTTCAATCCTAGAATGATTAACCTTCCCATATTCTTCTGAATTTACCCTGTCTGTTTCGTAAAAACCCCACTTTACCCTTGAATTTTTTCCCTATCCCACTTCTGTTTATTCCCTCTTGTGGTACTATTCCTGGAATCCCTGTAATAAAATTCCTTCCCATTCTGAAATTTCCCTTTTCCCACTTCTTTGCTCCCTCATGAATTCATTGCAAGATCTCGTGCACAAAGAGCAAAAGGATATGCATTGAAGCATCAAAAAAGGGTGAAGCAAATTTCCAATATAAGTTGAGGAAGCCATGTTGGAAGTCTAGCCTATATTTTATTCAAATTCCCTATTCGTTTTAGATATAATGCTTGTACTAGTGCAAGCATGTTGTCCTATATGATAATGCAAGCAGAATGGTACCAGCAGAATATCATAATTTAAGCAGTGCAAGAAGACCAGTGCAAGCATGCACCCTGTCAGAAACATAGTACAATTTGTTCTTTCATAGTATGCATCATAGGAAAGTGGTCATCATGAAAATTTAAAGAAGTCATTTCACTTAGTCGATGAGTACTTGGCTATCATATTAACTAGGAGAAAATTATTTAAAGTACAAGGTGTTTTTAAGTTAAGAATCATGATCATTTTTTTAATGAATTCTATGCTTCTTTTTTTGAATTATGAAGGAATGTGGAAGTGTTTAACCATTGCTTAAACATAATTTCCCCTTTCCGCCATAATCCTAGATGTCCTTCACTCATAATGATTACCTCACCTAGCTATGAAAACACCGCCGCAAGTAACAATCTGGCCTGATCTCAATGATGTCATGCATCCATGGCTATTTCAATGGAATGAATGGGTGATAAGATTGAAAGGATGGTGGACAGTTGGATCCCTGTCTATAAGAATCAATTTTCCCGGTGTTGCATGTAAAATTCTCTACTGTTCATAGCCGTTAAGCAGTGATGCCGCCTATTCGAGCGAACCCTTGTCTCTTAGTAGGGTAGAACAGACTGCCAAGTATCGCAATAGTTTTGCACTATTGCAAGACTCGGGCTTTCTTCAGTTCTTGCAAAAGTTTGATGGGCACGATAGAGAACTGGCCTTACAGTTTTTCAGAAGTTTAAAAAATGGCCTAGTAAAAATTGGGCCTCTAAAATTTGAATTTACAGAAGAGTTTGTAGCAGTAGCGACAGGCTTGGAAAATATTGGTGAGCAGTGGTTTAAAAATCAGAAACTAGAAAGCAAGTGATGGCAAAATTTTGTCATCGACAAGAAGATGAAGATAGATTGGAAGGAAGGAGTTCTGCACAGTACCCTGCTGGGACAGTGGCAGGGCCTCCTTTTCATCCTGCAGAAATTTATAACCTCTAAGGGAAGGTACTCTCGCACTTTTGTATATCATTTTAGGATGTTGCAGTATTTTGAAGCCACTCGACACATCCGGTGGAGGATGAATTTCCCTTCTTTTTTGCTCAAGAGCTTGGAAAAAATGTCCAAAGGTGTGTGGGATGGACGGGCAGACCAGGCCGACAAGAAGTTATATCACCATGGTCTGATAAAGATTTTGGTCCAGAAACAACTAGAATTTAAAGGCATGATCTGGGAGGCACTGTTAAAACAACTACATAAAAAGACATTTTTACTGGAAAGGAGATAGAGGACCCCATCAGCACAAGTAAGGGCCCGAGTAAGAATGAAAAGGGGAGTCCTTCTTGCACTAGTGCAAAGAGGAAACGACATGAAAAATCAAAAGAAGAAAGGGCCCCATCTCCAAATAAGAAGACAACTAGTGAAACTATTGAAGAGACTCCTTCTATGCTACCAGTACAGGCACAAACTCCCGAAGAAGACAACCTGTTAGTCCTTGCGGACGCAGCAAAATTTGCAGATGTCGAAGATGACACTCTGTTGGAAAATTTCATTAAAAAGACCTAGAAAAAGAATAAAGAATCTAGTGCAGGAAAAGAACCACAGTATCCATAGGACGTTGAATCCCCTCTTGCACCAGTACAAGAAGAAGAACTAGTGCAAGAAGAACAATAAGAAGCAGAAGAAGAAGAACCAGAAGAAAAAGAAGCAGAAGAAGAAGAAGCAGAAGAAGAATTTCCTGATGTAACCATGAGAGATACTGAGGTCCCTGAGGAAGACACAACCCCTGTTGAGACAGAAAAAGAAAAAGATTTGGTAACTCCTGTTGCTCGGGTAGTTGAACTAGAGCTTCAAGTGCAGAACTTAGAACAACTCATAGCTAAAGTGCAGGAGGATAAAGAACATAGTAAAGGAGAATTAACTGTGGAGATCTAGAAAAAGAAAAGAGAAGTCAAAGTCTGGAAGTACCGAGTTGCGCAATGTTTCAAGCGACTTAAAAAGGTGACAAAGAAACTAAAGAACATCAGAAAGAAGAAGTCTGAAACATTGTAGGTTGATGTCAATATGCTAGAACATGATTGAGCTAGAATGCTCAAAGTTTTGAAGGTTTTTTGCAAAGGTAAAGAGTTGCGTGAGGACACACAACAGTTTAGGGATGGGAGGATGTTAGTCCCCTAATTTGCTCTCTTTTTTCCATTTTCCCCTTCCTAAATCATAACCATTTACAATTGTTTTACCTCTTTTATACACCCTCATCTTGCACCAGTCCAAGAACGGTGACATATTTCGTGTAAACTTTATTTTTCATATTTTTAACTTAAATTAGCATTAATTAATCATTTATTACATGATTGATTACTTTTAATCACTCTTTGTAACTTATCGATATCTCAAAAGTTTATTTGGTAGTTATAGTACTTACTGTGACCACTGATCCTAGTGCAGGATCGGATATTGCACCATTGCCAACACAACAAATCTTTGCAGCAGATCTGAACATCCTTGATCACCGCCTCATTTTGAGCAGCTTCAACCATGACAACAAGATCAATCCAAAGGAAACCGAGATCAAATCGCCCCATTTTGAGCAGCTTCAACCACGACAACAAGATTGATCCAAAGCCAGCCGAGATCAAAACTGTGAAGAACGAAAGCTGTAGATTGGCTATGACCAGTTTTGTTAACTGTCTAAGTTTGAAGGCCGAGAAGCTAAATTATGTGGTTGGTTATGTAATCGGTTGAATGATCTATTTTGGCCCTTGCCCAAAGATCTATATAATGTAGAATGTAAATAGGACTAAGGGAGTTTTTGGGATAGAACAAAGACACAGCCAAAGAGGTGGTAACAGGTTGCTATATTTTGTTATCACCCGAATTTGGGTTGGACGATGTATTAACGGATGTACTTGCCTCAATGAATTAATAAAAGGGAGCTCTACCTCATGTTTCACAAATCACATTTCTGTATTTGAGTTGATGAATTGATTAAAGTACTAAGCAACATTTTTATTTCAAAGGGAAACACATTGGTTGGCTAGGCCCAGCCAACCCAGCACGTTTACCCTATTTTCTATTTCTTGTAATTGTGTTTACATTGTCAAGTGTGATTTAAATTTTTAAAGCACATGCATTCCTGTTTGAGTGAAAGTGGATCCGTTGTGTGAAGTAGATACATTTCCTTTCCTGCACTTGATTTTAGATTGGTTTTCCCCGCCTGGTCCAAGCAGGAGAAATAAACCTACACCAGTGCACGTTGGTGTGATATTTTCTTTTCTGCAGTTCTGTTTGATTGGTTTTCCCCACCTGGTCCAAGTAGGAGAAATGAACCTGCACTAGTGCACATTGGTGTGATGCAACAAGCCTTCTTAGTCTACTTTCCACAATCTTCTTTCTTTCATTAAATGTTACAACATGATAAATGTATATGGATTGGTTCTTTATTCCTACACTCTATCAAGATTAGAAACATTCATTTTTATGTGTGCAATTTGATTTAACAATATAATAGCACTTGCAATAACTAAGCACTCATTTTAAGAATTAAATGTTATGTGAAAGAAGCTCTGATCTAGTGCAATAACTAGTTTCTTACCATGGGATCTGAGTGCTTTGAACCTAGAAAAGTTCAAGCCCTTCCAGGAAGTCAAAAGCCTTTAATAAAGACACCATTTATACCTTCTGCATAAATCTCTGTTCTTACACTAGTGCAAGCAGACTGGGATAGTACAGGATAGATTAATGCAAGAAGGAAATCGTTAAAGGAGCGAGTTTAAGGGCCCATTTGATGAGACTGATAAGTGTCTCTGCTAAAGAAAAACACATACTCAGTAGTTAAACAATAATTAGCTAGAGTGATTTCCCTTTAATTTTAATTCTCTCTTGTAAATGCATTCTTCCTTGTTCCAGTCTTAGATTATTTTCATGGTTCAAGTTGCCTTTTCTTCTTTTTAGTTTGATTATGCAATATTTCCTTTAAAGAAAGTAGGGATTTATATTAGAAAGATTCATACCATCTCTGGCATTTCCTGTGCTTCGTCTCTAAGTTTACGGGTTCCCGGGGTTGACAAATTAAGTTTTGAGGAGTTTTCTTAAGTATAATTCTTGCACCCAACATCAACCAGGCCTTTACTTACTCACCATGGTATGCTGACATTATATACGTTCTACAAAATATTCAAGCTCCTCCTGAGTTATCTAGGACTAAAAGTAAGTTCTTAAAAATGAAATCTTTGAAGTTTTGCATAATTGACAATGCTTTATTTTGGAAAAATCATGAAGGCATCCTTCTTAATTGTTTGTTAAAGGAAGAATATGACAAAATATTACAAGAATTTCATGCAGGTGACTGTGGGGGACATCTTTACTGGAATACCACAGCTGAAAAAATATTAAGAGCTAGATTTCACTGGCCCACTCTATTTTTTGATGTAAAGAAATTTGTAACCTCATGTCACAAATGTTAGATTTTTGAAGGAAAAAGAAAGCAGTTACCCTTACCTTTGGAAACAATATCTACTGAAGCACTATTTCAACAATGGGGTCTTGACTTCATTGGTGAAATTCATCCCCCTTCCTCTGCCCAACATAGATGGATCTTGACTGACATAGATTATTTTACAAAGTGGATAGAAGCCATACCCTCAAGAGAGGCTACTGATACTGTCATAATAGGTTTTCTTGAGGCCAACATTTTGTCCAGATTCAGTTTCCTAACCAAAATCATCACAAACAATACAACAGCTTTCAAATCAAAGAGGATGATTGATTTTTGCAACAAATATCATATACCCCTAGGTCACTTCACAACCTACTATCCCCAAGGGAATGGATTAGCAAAGTCTTCCAACAAGAGCTTAGTGAATATCATCAAAAAATTGTTGGAAGATAACAAGAAAACTTGGAACAAAAAGCTAGTAAATTCCTTGTGGGTAGATAGGCTGACCACAGTGAAATCCATTGGTACCAGTCCTTATCAGCTAGTCTATGGAATGGAGGTTGTTTTCCCATCTTCCTTGAGCACTCCAGTGATGAAGTTACTCCAAGAAGCACAAGTTGAGCCAAATGATATTCAAAGGAGGATCAACCAGACAATTCACTTACAACAGACTAGGGAAGATGTGTATATCAGATCCCAAGTTGTGCAAGAGAGAATCAAGAAAGATTTTGACAAAAGGACTAAGGCAGACGATTTCTACCTAGGAGATAAAGTTTTGAAATGGGACTCAAGAAGGGAGGATAAAGGTAAACATGGGAAGTTTGACTTCCTATGGAAAGGCCCTTACATCATTTATGCTTTCAGGGGTAATAATGCTTTTTTCCTCAAAGAATTGGATGATACAGAAGTAGAAATACGACTAGTTAATGGTCGAATGCTTAAGCACTAAATAGACCCAATCACTGATTTCACTAATTTCTTGTACATATTTTATTCTTCAGAAGTTTATTTTTGATTGGATGGTAATTTTGGAGTTGAAGCTCGAAGAGAAGGCCCTAAGCTTCAAAAGTTTCAATGTCATAAATACCAATAATGCAACAAAGTAAAAGGGAAAAGTTGCAGAGTAAAATCAGGGTAATTCAGAAGGCCACTAATTTACTAGTTCTTGACATTTCACCAGGAAATGTCATTCCCAAGTGGAGCCACTGTTATGTTCTTATATCAATAGGTGTCATAGATTTTGAATGGCTGAGGTCAAATCTGTAATATGTACATACCTTTTCTTTCTGCAAATGTTTTCCATATTAAAAAAAATAAAAAATGTAAAAATGTAAAAAGGGTATGTCCTAAAAGAAAAATCAAAGGACAAAAATAGTTAAAAAAGGTAAAAAAAGATAAAAAAATGAACCCCAAGAAAGAACAAAGACCATGAAAGTGTGCAAGTCAAAACGCCACTACTATTTACTTTTGATGTAGAATAAAAGATTGTGTGCAACTTGTTACCTTTGCCACAATCCATGGATGGTCAAAATGTTTAAACTTGGCTATTTCATGTTTTCAATTTTATGCTTAGAGATAAAGAATAAAATCTCACCAAACTATTTAATCTTGGCAGATAAGTAGATGGGTAGAGTAAATAAAATGAGCTCAACTATTTAATTTGAGCCCTTGGATGTAATAAGGTTAGACTTAGATAGATTACTTTTGTAAAAGAAAAAAAAGGTTTTGATAAAGGGTTTGCCAGTTTAAGTGCACCCTAATAAAAAGAAGTAAAAATGGTAGGATGAGTAGATGGGTAAGTAGAAGAATGGTTGCAGAATTGTGATGATTGATTAGATAAGATCATATTATTCACCTTCATCATCAAATTTTTATGTATGGATGAAAATTGAGCATTTACCAAAGTACACAAAATCAATTGATTAACCTCCCTCATTTATTACATTTTCCACTTAACTAATTTCCAAAGAAAGTCTTAAAGTACCTAAAATCTTAAGTTAAAGGGGCTCAGAGCATTTCTCTGACTTCTGGAGGGATCGAATCCTCGGCCCAATAACTTATAGGTCCTCAGTACTAAAAGTCCCCTCATAAGCATTCACCCCCTTCAAATTCACTCATATTCCCCAAAAAATCCCTTTTCCCAAGAAAAACATCATTTTCCTAAGGAAAAATCATTTTCCCCTAATAAACTCCTTTCTCTAAGGGTAAAACCTTAGAAAAGTGATTACCCCCATAAAAACCCCTTTTTCACAAAAAACCCACAAATATAGATTTATCCTAAGTTTTTATGTTTTCTAGGTGAAAAGAAAAAACAAATTACAAAGAATTCATTTTACACTTAGCGCTAAAACATTCTCCGCCTTCGTTCATATTAACTTTTAAATTTATTTGTATATTAACTCCTGAGAAAATAACCCTTTTCCCCTATGTATTTATTAAAACCCCTTAATATTAATATCTCGTTCCAGAGTTTGAAACATAAACTTTATAATAAACGCCTTTCCTGATAAAATGAATTAATTAACCAATCTGTGGTTAATTAATAATCTATCTCCGCCAATGAAATCACCCCCAATGCCCTTAATTCACCATAATCCATTGATTAACTTAATCTCGCCATTCCTAAACCTCCACTGGGCCCCTCCATTAAACCTCATCTCAAAATTCCGCCCTGATCACCGTACGATTAGGCCCCATTTGATCCGACTATTGACGATCATATCGAGCGGCCTCCGAATGTTGAACTTTACTCGCCCGATATGGGTGGTTTCAATTTGGACCCCGATGCTACATGGCGCCCGATAAATGGCATCGGGCAGCCTCCCCCCTTAACCGCCCCATCCCAAAAGCGATGTGATCCAAACCCACTTACTACCTTCCGCTAAATGACAAAAACGTCTCATCCCCCGCTTAATGCCATATGTACCTTTCCTCGTGTACCTGCCAAATTGGTTGACTTTACAAATAAAACTAAAAAGAAAAAACTCATTGTTTTTAGTTTTATCGTGAAAAAGACGCTCAGACCTCCATGCAAGCGCAAGAGTACGTGCAACTGTCAACCCACGTCCAATTGCTAACCTACTGAAGTTGCTAAACTTCCAGACCACTCTTCAGTCACATATGCCTCCTGCAAACCATGCAAAGTCACCCATTAACCAGTTCATAGCCAAAACCAGGTATTTACACAAAATCACTGAGAAACCCTGTTTAATTCCCAAACATGTTACTCAATTGCTTTAATTTTTTAAGTAATTAAGTAAAACAAGTGCCTAGAAATCCTAAACTACTCTGTATTGAACCAATTTTCCCCCAATTTGATTGAAAACCTTTCACCCCTGTCCTTGAATCCACAAGAACCAAGGATGGCTGCTCCAGTTGCATTGAATGTCCTACCAATTTCTACTCCCCACCAGGACTTAGACCACCTTCCTTTAGCAGACAAAGAATTTCAAATCAAAGACACCTCTATCCAAGAATCCCCACTGCAGTTATACTATAGGTACAAAGACTAGTACTTAAATCATGCAGACAAAATAGGTCTTTGGGAATTAAGTTTGCCCAAGTACCAATTCCCTAGAGGTCATATCTTCTATAAAATTATCCACTATTGCCATATGAACTACAGTCCCAGCCAAAGAGCAGTGATGACTCCTGACCATAATGTATTATTCACCATCACTGTTGAATCCATCAATGAAATGCTGCAGTTGCAACCAGGGCAAAACCTGACCCCCATTTCTGTTGGAGACCTGCTTAACAGATTCCCTACAATCACCTCCATCAAACTTGCTCAATTATTCTAGACATTCATTAGGGAAGAGAAATACATTACAAAGGACCCTCCCCCATACATGTGGACCATATTCTTTGAACTTGGCTGAGACATCATAGCAATGATATCTAGTGTGTTAGGCTAGACTACAAGTGAGTTTGTTGATGAGATTATTATAGCCTTCATGTGCATTTACACCCTTGGACAGCTCCCAACCATCATGTTTGATTATGCCAAGTCCATTTCAGATAAGATGTATGATCAATTCATGAGAATGGACAATGAAAGAGTATTCAAATATTCATCAGTTTTATATCATCTCTTCCTATGCTATCAAGCTGATAAATTCCCATTTACACTTCAAAAGCTTGATACCAAAGGCAACCCTAGATCAGTAGTCTTCTGGACTTCATTAATCCACCAATATGACTCTCCATATACTTATACAGATTTCATAGATCTTTTTGTGCAGCCAGTGGCAACAATGTTGTTAGAAAGTCCTCCCCCCAGAATCAGTGCAGATATCAAGAGGGTCCTACAGTTGTCCAAACAATACAGAGTGGGAGATTGGTACTTGTACCAAAATCTGTTAGGTCCCTATAATACTAGTGATTACCCAATTACTATTGTATTTGTATCCCTTATTAATATTGTTGTGCCCCTATTGTCCGCATGTTGTTATTACTGTGCCCCATAGAATCCCTCTATTGTTATTTTTGTGCCTTTATATTATTATTGTTAGGTCAGCTGGGTTATATTGTGACTCCTTAGCCTCCTATATATAGAAAGGAGGTTTTTTCATTTGAATCATCAAGGAATCATCCATTTGTGTAATGTAAAGGAGGTTTCCCCTCGAAGAGGCTGAATTCTAAGGCATTGATCTATCTTTTCTATCCTTTTGTGAGCTAGTTTCATAACATTTGGTATCAGAGCTTCTGGATTCTAGGGTTTCGCTGCTCCAAATAGGTCATCATGGAATTTTCGCTATAACTTTTTTTGTGACATTTCAGAAGTGAAAAAAAAAAAACCCATTTGAGAAGAAATCGCACTGAACCTCAGGTCCGAATTTTAGAGCTTTTCACACTACATTTGTGGAGATATGATTTGAGGAAGTTGGTCTTTTTGCAGACTCCTGAATTACATTCAAAACAGGTGACCTAGGTAAAATCGTCATAACTTTTTCTCTAAGCATCGGATTGAAATTTCATAAGAAGGTATAGAAAGAGGACAAAGTGTAGATTCTTGTCTATATTTTTTAGAGCCAAAGGTCAAAACGGGGACACGTGGCACGTTGTACAAGTTCGCTCTACTTAACTAGTCTATAATCAGGTCACTGTGGGAGATTTGGCATAACTCTTCCTTGGAGAATCCAATTTGGATCAAAGTAGTGGCATTGGAAAGAGGACACAGAGGGCTACTGCAGGTCACAATTTAAAAAGTAGATGATCCGAAATTACAGAGATACATTAGAGGCAATATCGAGCTCCTACAAAGTGAAAAAAGGTGTGTAGATTTTTTAAAATTCTTGCTTAAGCTTGGTTTGAAAAATTATTTTGAAGGAATTCAAAGGGCATAGTAGAGCATTATTATCGGTAACTGATGCCTCGAGGAAGGAAAATGCAAACACCTAGTAAGCAACCTGAAAACTCTAGCATGACTCATGAAGAAGAGGAAGAAATGCTACATGATATACCAAAATTACAAGACCAAGTGCAACAAATGTCACTCTCAAAAAAGCTAACCGAAGCTAAGATAAATGGCGTGGAAGCTAAGATGAATGGCATGGAAGCTAAGATGGACAATTTGAAGATAGATTTGAAAACAAACTTGAAGACAGGCATGGCAGCTTTGAAGATAGATTTGACAAATTTTCTACAAGAAATACTTACTAATGGTGAAAGGGTAGTAAAAGAAACTCATGATGCAAACAAAAGAAATGTTAATCATGATTTCATAGACTCTAATGTTGGATAAAAGACCCACCATATTCCAAAAATCGATATGAGGAAGTTTGATGGCAAGGATCCTGCAACATGGATATTATAGATAGAGCAATTTTTCGATCTCAATAATGTGCAAAACACACAAAAGGTACGTATTGCAACTTTATATTTGCAACCAAATTAGTTTGTATGGTATCAATGATTTTTCTCTCGTAAACAAATTATCACTTGGGAAATTTTTACGGAAGAATTCACAGCACATTATGAGGATACAAAAAGCAACACTTTTTTTAGCCAATTGATAAGTCTCAAACAAAAGGGTTCAATGATGGAGCACATTGAGGAGTTCCAAAAATTGAATATAAGGGTAAAAGATATTCCATAGGAGCATAGGATTGATGTGTTCATAGGACTTTAAAGGATAATATCCAACATGATGTTTGCCTTTGGGAACCTGATTCATTGGAGAAGGCATTCAGGTTAGCAAGAAAAATGGAAAGCAAAATTATGGCAATCAGGAAGCATACCACTCACATCTATAAAGACGGAAGTGGTGTTGCCGCTAGTCTTCCACAACCTATAAGGTTGACACCACAACAATTGGAAGAAAAAAGAGCAAAAGCGCTTTGTTACAGTTGTGATAGCAAATACACTAAAGGTCATAAGTGTGCTGAGAAGAAATTATTCTACATAGATTGTGAAGAGGAAGAAGAAAAGGAGCAAGAAAGGTCAAAAGAAGAGATATACTCCAGGAACAAAGCCTAGATGAAGAACAAATGAATCCGACCATATCTTGTAATGCATTGGTGGGAATTACAACTCCTCGAACCATCAAGATAGAAGGACAAATCAAGAAGAAAAAGGTAATAGTGTTGATTGATTCAGGAAGTACGTCACAATTTTATTCATTTTAAGGTAGCAAAAGAATTGAATTGCTTTCTTATA
>APFE031076451.1:74938-105301 GCA_000404065.3 Pinus taeda | reverse complement strand
TAGAAGTAGTAGAAGAGAGGATTACAACCCATTGATTTGACCCAGCGCCATCCTCCCAGCATGAAAGCCCTTCTTCACGTCATGAAAAGCTAGATCACCCAACACTATGATGTTCCATAGAGAAACCAACAACACTTCCTTACAAGATACAAAATTCCAGCCTCTCGATCTCTAGGATGAGGGATCCTTATATAGATGTTTGCAGGTGGGTGAGTCAGCTTCTGGGTTTTTTATTAGTGTCATTTCTCTGATAGTTCTCAATTCCACTTGGAGATTTCGTGATCTCTTACTCATCCCTGGCCGAATTCAGAGAAGCAAGTGTCACAGGAGAAGTTTATGGAAGATTCCATGATCATCCACCTTGCAAACTGTCTTTGCCATTTTTCTACTCTTGCCCATCGCACCCCATAGAAGGGATTTTCAGTATGCATCGCACCCCCTGTGTGCATTAGGTGGGATGCATCACACTTTGACCATGGAGCAGGTGAGATGGTCTAGTTTTGACCAGTTCTGAACAGTTTTTCATGGAGAACTTTTGGGAGATGATGTAATCAGCTGACCTTGTTCCTTTAGGGTATAAAACAACACTTTTAGGGACTTAGAAGCCCTTGTTTTATGGACATATAAGATTGGGGTTTCAGTGCCCAAATATGTCTATAACAGTTGCCCCCTAAAGCATGAGGTCATAAATCTTTTGATGTCGGGTGAAATGCTTTATCATGAGGATCCAAGGTTTTTTCGAACTGGAAGGTGACCTGTAATAAGATACAATACAATATATTATCTTCATAATATTTTCATGATCTAGCTAAGGCGGGCATTCCCATGCTCAGCTTTATAAATTCATTTTCATGTACATATGACAGACAACCATCTGTGTGACAGACTGATGATTCTGGTAAAGCCATCATCCTTTGACTTGGATGATTATCTGTGCAGCTATGATGTACATTTGATGTCTTTATTTTCCTGAATATATCGCAGCCCAGATGGATGAAACTAGATCTGGGGTCTTCAAATTCGTTCAATATTCGCCCGAAGTACAAGTCGATCCACATGAAAAGATGTTTTGAAGTCGAACATGGAAAGATATCGCCTGATTACCAGCCAATGATGTAAGTTGTTAACAGGCGCGAGAGGAATCACCGATAATGATAATGACCCTCAAGGTACTGCAGTACAATTCACGTGGTATGAAAATGGGACTTGACGTTGAACACCACACAAAATCTTCCAGTCGAAGGCCATTGATGTAAACCTATCGCCAGAAGTGAGAAACTTGCCATTGAGGCATGCAAGCTTCAAAGTACTAAAAGGGTTGTTCCTAAGTCAACTTCTTGGATAATCAGCTGATGTCGACAAGAAGTGACCCATCGTAGGAGGGCCTTAATGAATCCCACATCTACGACACGAAACAGAGCAAATGATTTTGTGGAGGTGAAAACGATCTAATGATACAAGGTTTAGGGTGGTGGTCATGAAAGGATGAAGGGTGAAGGTATTGCAGCGGATGAGACACAAGCTGGGTTAGTGAATTCTCTGAGCGACTTCTCTTGAACATATCGACGACACTGAAATGGATTGGTAGCGTTAACCCCAAAGATGGATGGTACAGTGGACCAATGGTGATATGACCGGTGAATGGAATAACCCAACCCGACTCAATCATGGTGATGGAGTGAAAGTGTCATGTTCAACAGCGACTTGCTACCAATAAAGTTTCTCCAAGTTTTCTTCCCAATTTTTCCCAAGTCATTTTTGACCAGTACCTCTTTATTTTTGTCAAGCTTGAGGAGGGTAACATATGCTTGTTCTATAATTTTCCCTTCGGGCAAACCCGTTGCTATGTCTTAACGAGCCTAGTGACAGTGAAACTCGTTCTTGTCTGCATGGACAAGTTTTTCGCTATTGTTTTAACAAGTTTAACGGTAAGGATAACTCGGTCCTTTTCAATTTTAGAGAGTCTAAAAAGAGACGAAAAGGAAACTCCAGTAATCATTTTTTGTAGTATAAACCCTTAGGTCCGAAAAAGTATAAAACAATACAAAAGGGATGACTTTTCGATAGTTTTAATGAGCCGAATAGGACAAGCACTCGATCTTTTTGTGTAATGATCCCTTAGGTCCAAAAAGATTAAAATCTAGAGGAGGGATGGCACTTCTGATCACTTTAACAAGCTAGAGAGGCCAATTGCTCGGCAATCTTTTCATATTTTACGAGTCAGATGAAAAAAGCTTAAAGGAGACTCATTTTTTGAGGAACGAGTGATGTTTTTGGATAGCAGTTGGTTCCAGGTAAGGTTTCGAACTTTTCAATCATGGCAGTGTAAAGAAGGTGACTACTAGGATCACTTGTCGCAGTTATTCCTCAAAAGGGGTAAACAATCAAATGGAGGCATATGATCGGCTAGAAAGAGTGGAGGTGACGGTAAGAACACGACCAAGGCTCAAAAGCTGATAATTATGCGATCGCAATGGTTATTTACCGGAGGTGGGTTCATTTTTTAATGAGCTTAAACTTTGGAGGAACATATGCTCATTGCTAGGTTTATTTTTTAACGAGCTTGAACTTTGCATAAAACTGCTCATTGCTAGGTTTATTTTTTAACGAGCTTGAACTTCGTGTAAAACTGCATGTGATAATTGTTAGAGATGTTCGATTCACCATTAACACTATGTTCTCTTGACAGTTGTACTACCTATTCAATTGCTCCATCAAACTGATTAGAAATGAGAATATATGCTTGAAAAATGAGTTGAAAAACTAATACTTTACTCAAATTATGTGAAAAGTAACTTAAAAGTGGTTTTTACCCCTCATTTTACCATTTCATTTGAATTTGGGATTGTTGGAGCTTTGGAGGTGCTTTTCCCCCTCGATTTTCATCAGCTGATTCCGGGAGATTCTATGGACAATTTTCGGTGCCGTCTGGACCAGGTAGGAGCTAATCCTGAGCTCTTCAATTGCATTCTTTCCTTTTCTGATTCTATGCATGTTTTCCTGCTTTTCTGAGCCTCTGGGGTTTGAATATTTCATTCTCTCCCCATTGCACCTAGTATACATCGAAATGTGCGATGCATACTAGGTTGGCCATTGGCCAGTCAGTATGCATACCACCCAATACACAGCTAGGGTGCGATGGGCGCAAGGAGGAAAGTTTTTTTACTAATTTTCCATGGAAATTTTGCCTATTTTTTGCCAAATCAGGATCCTAATTCTTCTCTTGTTTGTTTTTTAGAGATTCATTGGAGCAAGATGGTCGTTACATGGTGTGAACACGAGCATGAAGAGGAGGACATGGTTGCCTTACATGATTCGAGTATGGTAACTGCATTGCGGAACTGTGGCTTGCTCAAGTTTTTTCGCATATCTAGCATGAGGCAACAAATCAACTTGTTGCAATATTTCCTCAACGCATGGGATCCTATCAACCAAGTGTTCTAGATTAGAGGCAAATACATCCCTTTGACTGTTGAGGACATCTACTTTTTGACTAGTTTATCGAGGCGTGGTGTCCCTCTCCCACTATCACGTTCCGCCCGTGGGGGCGAATCCATGAGGGATTACATTCGCCGATACTGTAGAGATGGATCTCAGCCAAGCAGGGATGGCAAGATCAGTATTAGAGATGTCACTGACCGATCCTTAAGGACTATCTTATTCACCTTTTCTAGATTGGCTGGCAGCACAAATTTTCATTTAGCCAACAGGTCCTATATGCAGTATGCCATGGAACGCCTTGAACCAAAGGTATTCAACTGGTGTGACGCAATACTTCCTGTGATAAAAGAACAACTTACCAAGGTGAAAAACGGAAGATCCAAGAACTTTGGTTATGGTTCTATTCTGACCGCTTTCGCCTTGGAGAAGATCCCACTGATGCAGCCATAGTACATTTCACTCAGTCTACCACCACCAAATGAGCCACGGATGCAGAGATGGGTTGACCTTATGGACAGACATGCTGGTAAATTGTAGGTTTCATTCTCTGATGCCTTGTTTGAGTGGTTCAACCGTCAACAGATGGTTTATGCCAAGTATCCATATGCCGGGATGGATTTCCGGGGTGACCCAGATTTGGTGCTGCCAGCTGGCGAGCAGTGGGGTGTCATAAGTAAAAATCTCAGACCATGTCTCCGTTCATTGATTTTATAATGTTCTTGTGCTTTTTAAATATTATCAAGACTAATCAAAACTCATGTGTTCGTGCAGATATTGGACCAATGCGACCACCAGTGCACCCGAGGGTAGTAGCTGCTGTTCCAGCAGGAGAGGCTGTAGGGAGGGTTGTCCTTTGCGATCTAGACGTAACCGAGACCCTTGCAGTATTGCGGGATCAGATCGAGGGCTTAACCCTTGGCATTCCGGATGTGAGGACCGATGAGTTACCTCCGAGATTACAACGCCATACCACTGGCATGCCGAGCCGATGGACTAGGCTCTTACGCATGATTGCATGGGCAGTGACTTGTTATCACCAACACCATTAGTCTAGGGTGCTTCCTTGCATTTTTTGAGTTTTTGGGTCGTATGACCGATTTTTTCCAGGACACAAAACATTATGTGAAAAACTATAAACAATTATATATATTTTTGATTTTTAGAGCTTTATTTTGGTTAAGTTATATGATCCTGATGCAAATGTTGATGAAATGCTTTTCTTTTATAAATGTTGCAAATGTCTATCTAACACATAATTTGCTAATGAATTGGTTAATGTGTTTAAGTTTATGGAAATGTGTTGATATTGAATAGAATCAAACTGCCTTTCCAAAATATTGACCCTTAGGAACATGCGATAGATAGATGGATTTTGAACATAATAGATGCCAGTAAGCTGCAGAATGACAAGTTGTGAGTCTAGTCTGACGACAAGTCAGTGTATGCCATGCGTGATAGCATCAAAGAGGAGCTTTATCAATGCGCTATATTCAGCGATGTTATTCATTGACCAACCAATACATACCCCTCTGAACCTCACTAACTCGTCGTTTGGGTCAAATATGGCCCAGGCTACAGAAGGTAGGTTCCATGTACTACAACTTACTCCGTCGGCATATCCAACAAATGATTCCAATAGGTTCGACATCTGCAACAAATGCAAAAGTGGATTACCTAACCAAAACGATCACTCTTAACGAAAACAAAAATGTAACAAAAGCATATGAAGAGATTACTATGCTTAGTCAAGCATAGTAACGCTTAAGGTACAACCCATTTCAGGGTTGCGACAGTGGAATCCCATCGTAATCTACTAGCTCGTAGGCTCCTTTTTCTAATACACGCTTAACAATATAGGGACCCATCCACAAAGACTGGAACTTACCTGCTCCCAATTTATCGGATTCCTAATCGTAAAGGAAGACCAAGTCGCCTTATGAGAAGACATAGGGTTTGACATTCTTGTCAAACTACGCCTTGACTCGTTTCTTATGCGCTTCATTAGCCAAGGTGGCGTCATGACGGGTTTCATCCAGTTGGATTAATTCCAAGAAACGAGCCTCTTCCTCCGAAGTTCCGAGGAGAAGGTCGACTGTGAGCTTAAGAGATGAAATTTCACATTGAACAAGTAAGACTGCTTCCAGGCCATACACCAGCTAAAAGGGTGTAAATCCGGTCGAATTTCTCACCGATGTCCGGTATGCCCACAAGGCCAAGTACAGGATTAGGTGCCAGCTCCGTTTATGGACTCCAATCATCCTTTGTAGCATGCACTTCAGGACTTTGTTGATCGCCTCAACTTGCCCGTTAGCTTGCGGATAATACAGGGTAGAGCTGTCGTGGGATAGTCCTAATTTGGCAGCCAATTCAACCATCATGTGATTGCGGAAATGCGATCCATGATCTATGACTATAGCTTGTGGAACACCTAATCTGGAGACTACATGATTGAAAAAGAAAAGAGTATTCGTTTCACCGCTGTTGTTTAATGTAGGCATCGCCTTAGCCCATTTCGTAAAATAGTCAACTGCAACTATGATATACCCATGCCCCCCAGCCGAGGTGGGGTTACATGTCATGAAATCTATACTCCATTTGGCAAATGGCCCAACAACAACTACTGGATGCAGAGGTGCAGGTGGTATTCTGGTTTTGTGGTTTAAGATTTGACAAGCACGGCAACTTTTGATTGCTGTTATGCAATCTTTGAACATTGTTGGCCAGAAGTAACCTGCTCGTAAAATATTTTGTGTTGTAGCGTAACCAGATTGATGCCCCCCCACACGCATCTGAATGATGAACATTCAGGGCTTTTTCGGCCTCCTCATGGGTGAGGCACCTTCGCAGAAATGTATTGATACCACGACGGTAAAGTGTATCACCAACGATCATGTAGTCTTTTGCTTGGTATCAAGTACATCATTGTTCTGAGCGAGAGGTATTAGACCTATATGTTTGGGTTTGGAGATAGATGATTATATCTCCATACCATGGATCGCTCGACGATATCATAAACAAAGATTCATCCACGATTGTTTCTTTGGATGTTGAATCGTTGGACGACGATGGGAAGTCACATAGTAACTCCGCGAAAACCAGAGATTTCTTTGATTTGGATTTTATGAATTCCAGATCAAACTCTTGCAAAATAGCTATCCATTTTGAATACTTTCCCCCAAGCAACTGTTGCGACAAGATGTAAGTCATAGGGTTGCAATCTGACAAAATGGTAGTTTTGCAAAAGAGGATATAGTGTCAAAATCTCTGTATTGCTTGAACAGCTACGAGAGCCAACTTTTCAACATAGGAGTACTTGCTTTTTGTATCATTTAAGTTTCAACTTAAATAATAGATAGGATGTTTGATTCCATTATCTTCTTGAACTAAAACCATTGCGATGGTCGTATCTGCTGCAACTAGATACAGGTTAAAGTCTTTTTGATAGTCAGGAGCATACATTAATGATGATTTTATTAGGGATTCCTTTAGAACATCAAAGGAAGCTTGCGCAACCTGATTCCAGTTGAAAGGCACTTCTTTTTTCAACAGACGCGTATACCCTTTAGCAAGTTCAGCGTAATTTGGAATGAACCTCCTCAGAAAGTTTGCTTTCCCTTGGAGTTTCTGAATCTGAAGCAAATTTGAAGGTGGAGGTAGATTGATGGTTGCCTGAACCTTACATGGGTCGAGACAAATCACGTCCTTTGAAACCACAAAGCCAAGTAAACAACCAAAACCAACACAAAACACACACTTGTGTGGATTGAGTCGTATCTTGTAGTGTCAGCAACATAGAAATATCACTCTCAAATGCTACGGATGATTAGTCCGCCTTCACGAATGAGCCGGAAGATCGTTGAGATATGGTTGAACGATGTTCTTGATGTCGTGGAAAGCATAATTCATTGCCCTCTGAAAGGTTTCCCCTGCGTCCTTTAAACCAAAAGGTAGCTTACGGTATGTGAATGTGCCCCACATACAAATAAATGTAGTCTTCGACTGGTCCTGTGGGTGGATATTTATTTGATTATACCCGAAAAATCCATCCATAAACGAAAAGATTTCGCATCCGGCGCATTCATCAATTATCTGGTCAATGAAGGGTGTAGGGTAGTTGTCCTTTGGACAAGCTTGATTTACATCCCTGTAATCAATGCACACTCTAATTATTCCTTGATTTTTTATCACAGGAACAATATTCGATACCCAATCAGTTAGAGGAACCGGTAAATGAAACTAGCATGTAAAAGTTTCTCAACTTCTGCCTTAATGGCAACGGCTTTCTTCGGGTGCACCTGCCGAAGCCGTTGTCATACTGGTTTGACACCTGGATACATATTAATTTCGTGTTCAACTATGCTCAAGTCAATGCCTGGCATTTCTTCATATGACCATGCAAAGACATCTCTGAACTCGCGAAAGTGAGTGTAATATACTTCCAGTTCTGATGAAGAACAAGATTTTCCGACATGAATATTCTCTACAACATCTAGTTTGGTCGAGATATTTATGGCGATGGTTTCTTCAATATTGGACATATTTCGCTCGGAATCCACCATATTTACAGTATTTGATAGGAAATAAAAAACTGAAGGATGATTTAGGTTGCTGGAACAATCTTTGTTGTAATTTGGAAGATAGGAACAATGGTGGTGATCTTCCCATGGTGCCTCTCCTATCATCATTGACTGAACAATTCCTTCATTTGTAGAATGTACATGCGACCAAGGATCTAAAGAGGTACCATATTCCTTAGACCTATCTACCCAAACACTCGATGAGCGTTGATTTGGGTTTGCCGCCCAGGCCAAGAATATTGATTGCTATAATATTTCTATTGGGCTTGGAGGCAATACCTGGTGATTATCCATGTTAACATCATGTTTGGAAATAATTTGAATAGAAAGTACCATATTGTAGGTTCCTACTGTGGCCACTTCCGCAAGATTGTTTGGAGGCGGTAAGGTAAAAGTACCCATCAATGTAGGGTCTTTTAGCAGGGCTACTCCGATATTTTGAAGCGATTGAGAGCTTTCGTGGATCATCGGAATGCTTCCCGTAACTTGTGAACTGTTGGGGATAAAGGTTTGTTGGTCGACGATTGTAATTCCTTATTGAAAAGGAATTGCAATCTTTCTAAAGTATGTTGATACAATAGCAGCCATAGCATAAATCCAGGGCCTTCCCTGTAGGATGTTGTAATCGAGGTTTCCATCAATAACTTCAACATCAATTTCTATTGTTTTTCCCCCCAGTTCAATTTGCAAGTTACTTAACATCCCGTACGGGGTGTATGTTCGTCCATCGAATGCTTTTAACGTCGTTGACGATCACGACAAGGGTGGTGAGCCTAAAGTTTTCCAGCAACTCATTGACATAATGCAGGTAGATGCCCCCTCATCAATAATTTTTCGATGAACAGTTTTGCTGAGGGCTTTCACTTGAATGAGGAAAGCGAGTTGAGCTGGTAACTGAGGTTCATATCCTTTATGATTAAAGGCCACAAGATTGGAATCTACTGGGTCAATCCCACCTATTGCTGATAATAGAGCCTGCTTTTGGGAGGGGCAATTTTGCAGTACTTCAAGTGTCGACATAACGGATGGCGATTGAGCCAGGTTCTCTACTATATTATAATTCTGTGCTGCTCTGGCATGAGGATTAAATGTCGATTTGTGTACTACTCCCTTTGGCGACTTTATCGTTAGCTCAGGAATGATGGGTGGCACAACTTCGGTCGAAGTTTTCGTTGAACTACAAGGTTGATCAGTAGCCTTGTTGTTCGACAGTTGTGGATTCCCATAATCTTTATTCCTTGTCGATATCAAAGCATTGTTTTGCTGTTTCGAAATGGATAACATAAGCACTTGGGATGGGGAAGCATTGTCACTAGCAACCAGATTGGTTTCTGGATTTGGAAACGGGTTAGTCAATACCGCTAAGGTTCTTGAGTTCTTAAAGAATTTCTTAATCTCAGCTTTATGCAGACAATTTCTCATCCAATGGTCTTCATCGCATATGAGACATGGCTGACCAGGTTTCTTTTGCCCATAAGGGTTTTCAGAAGATTTTTCAGGAGACGAATCATCCTGTTTCTTCTTTTTGCCTTTCTTTTTCTTCTTGTCCCCTAGTTGCTTCAGTTCTTTGCCTTTATCGGATGACACAACATTAACCTGCGAGGCAAGAAGTTCTTCATTTGCATTTTGACCGGAAACTATGCAGGCTTTCTTAGAAGTAACCTTTGCGGTTTTCGTGCTTGTTGTACCTATCACGCCATCGTTGGCATGAGAGTCTTTGTTTGATTTAGAAGGAGGAGGAACAGAAAACTCTGGTCTAGGAGCATTAGGTATTTTGTCATAGAGCGTGCTAGACTGAGTATAGATCAAGTCTAGATATTGCGCACGAGTGATGACTTGCTCTTCAGTGACAACCCCCCCTTTAGCCACATCTTCTGTAATAGAAGGTAACAATGACTTAATAAACCATTCAGCTAGTAGCTGATCAGGAACATATGTTTTCACCATTCGATGACGACGCTGCCACTCATGAATATGATCAGATATGTGAGTGGTTGTCGTCTGTTTAAAATTGGTAAGAAGTTCCGTTCCTGTTTCATACCTTATCGGTAACTGAAAATGGGTTAAAAAGGTGGTGGCGAGGGCGCTGAAGTTATCGAATGAAGCTCTAGGAAATTCAATGTACCATTTTGTTGCCGAACCAGTTAACGTTCGCTGAAAAAGGCGAAGCCTAATCGAATCATCATTGAGAGTGTTGGACGAACACCATAGATGAAAGGTCATCACATGATTCGACGGATCTTCACCCTGATTTCCATTGAATATAGGAATATCTTATGGAAGTTGATGAGGAATCACCGGCCACCAAGGGGCATAAGCAATTGGATCATTTTTTATCTGATTCAGATCTGGTAATTCTAAAGTTGCTACGAAGGGCAACTGTTGATTCAAGTTTGGCGAAGCATACCCAGGATAAGATGGGATCGCTTGAGCAGTGGGTCTTTGCATACCAGCATAATGTATATGATGTTGATAACTTTGATAAGGTTGATGGGCATAACCATTATGATATGATTGATGGTGACCGTTTTGAATATACGACTGCCCATTACCCGCAAAGCTTTGTTGCTCAGGTCCTCGGTAAGCTTGTTTGAATTGTGGTTGTTGATATTGTACCAGCCATGGTTGTGAAGCCATTTGTTGTTGTCCAATACTGGTTGTCTGACCAAGATGAGGGGTAATAGTACCCGTTTGATCCTGAGTCGCTCCAGTTAAGGAGCCACTAATCGACGATTGTGGTTGTGTCATGGAGACAAGAGGCTGTTGTATTACGACCTGAGAAACTTGAGGTTGGAATACAACAGGGAACGCTTGTGCTTGCGACACCATCACAATAGCCAGTGTAGTGGGGATATTCGAAAAAGGTAGACTTGGTTGCATTGAATATACAACTCTTGGCTGTGGAGGCAGTATTGGCACCCAACCACTGGATGTAATTCCAGCTTGACCCGAATTCTGTTGTGAACTCTCGTATGGTTATTCTCCCTAAGGGAACAACGAAAGGGTATATTTCCCCCCATACAACGGCAATCCAGTGCTCAAAGGAAAGATTGGCCTTTGGAGGCTGGACTGCCCAAATTGATACTGTTGCGAAGGGTCAATTTGCTGAGACTCAACATAAGAAATTACAGATATTATTCCGGACGAACAAACAGGAACAGATCATACTGCCGAAATAGTCCCTGGGTGGACTTCATCTAGCGGTTGAGAGCTAGTTGGGACAGATGGTATATCAACAAAAATTGTCGGAGTGGTGGTAGGAGGTTCTGCTACTGCTGTATTAGACGACACAGTCCTAGATGTCGATGGTTGTCTAGACATATCGAGTCTATCCAAAAGATTTCCTAGCGATTCTACAGGAACATGCGATGAAGGAAGACTAACTTCTAAAGTAGAAGGATATAGGTGGATCCCAGTTCCAAAATGCAATGGAGTACTAGATGGAAGATCCTCCGTAATTTCTTCTATAGCAATCAGTCTAGGTGGAAGAGGTAGACCATCAGGTCCGTAAAATATTCCTGGTGCCGAAGAAGGTATAGACTCTGCAACGAAAGATGTTGGAGGGGTAACACCTTCCGAATCAACCCTAGATGGAGTTGGTTCTAGAATAGAAGTGTTTACCATTACACTAGGATCAGTTCTAATTTCCTCTTGTAACTGTGGAACTTCTTATGTAGAGGCAGGGATACTAGAAATAGTTGGAGTAACTGGAGTCTCTTAGGATGTTGAAACACAAGTTTCAAACAAACCAGGAGACTTTGACCCAATTAAACGAGTTCACTTGGCCTGGGATGGTTTCGTTTCTGGAGTCAAAGATGATTGACTCGTTAGTCTCCACAAACGACGGGGTTTTGATTGACTTTCTTCCACAATTGTGGATTACTTGATCAACTCAAAATAAAAAGGGAAAAGGTTATTCCAAATTAAATGAATTTTATGATGCTTTGACACAACTCTCTTTTTCAGTTTTTAAGAGACGAGAAAAAGCTAAAAATGACTCTAGTCGCTGTCGATTTTTAATGAGCCTGAAGTGACAAGTGTTCAGATGGACCTTTTCTGTTAAGGAGTCTAGAAAGGAATGAAAGTGACTACTCTAGAAATCTAGGCAGAGGGATTACCAAACCAATCGCAAAACCGCAGAATACTTTTTACGGTACGACAGTCAATCTTCCTGAATGCTCTGTTTAGTGCATTGCGATTGATAGGGCGGTAGACACGGCTTCCTAAGGATAAAGGATATAGCCTATTGTGGTCTCCCAATATATACTTGACGGTATGTGGGAGCACAAGTCCGTACTGGCACTTATCGTCTCAAAGAGGAGGAATCACTCAACCTATGATGAAAGCGATAGTTACCAGGCTTTACGATGCCGAAATATGTCTCTAGCCTAGACTTCTAAATGTTGTGCGTTAGGTTCCAAAGCGTTTTTATGTTCATTGAAATTTATTTTATAGTTGATATTTCTTAGGAAGTTTGCCTTTAAGGTTCACCATGTGATGTAGATATACAACTCCTAAATATGGATTCTAAGATGATAAACATTTGTTTACTCTTCTTTTTGCAAATGAAAATCCTAGCTACTAAGGAAAGAGAAGCAAAATTCTTTCAACATAGAGCAGAGAGCACACACTAAGATGCATTGTCCTAAATCAATCTCCACAAGTAGTCTAAATGCAAATGCACATGCATGTATTTGTTTTCCGCTTTCTTATGTGTGAATGAAAAAAAGAATGCTAAGTACAAATCTGAATTATCTTTTCAAAGTGACAGTACTAACAATTTTATTTTCAAAAGACGAAAGGAAGACAAGGACGACACTTTGTGATTTTGAATTGAAAACTGCTTTCGACGCTTGAAATACCATTAATTCAAATCAAATGCATGAGTAACAATGTAATCAACTATCAAAAAGAGGAGGATTCTTTTCTTTGACTAAAAAATGACACTTGCGACACTTTCAAATCAAAAGATGACAGTTCAATTAAGCTATTGTTTGTAAAGGAGAACTGTAAATGGCGAAAGATATATAAAAACATTCACAATTCTTTGTACAATGGAGGCTGAATAATGCAAATGAAGGGAGTTTCAATAGTGGTATACTGATTATAGACAACAAAACTCCTGAATAAAGCTGAAGAGAATGAAGAAAAACCAAAATCTAGAGGCAAAAACAGTCTTATTTGATCATCGCACCTGTAACACAGGGAAATAGGGATGCATCTCACCTACAGCACAGGGGAGGTGCGATGCATCTAGACTGTCAAAGGGAGACAATGCGATGGTCCAGAGATGAGACTGGGCTTGGTTTTTGGTCACAGTTTTCAGCTTAGTTCAGGGATTTAGGCTAAGCTAATGATAGTCAGTAAATACAAAACATAGGGGCTAATCTAATGAGGTTACTTGAGCCACCACCAGGGCACTTAGGATGTTTGCAAGTCAAATGTTTAATTCATAAACTAACCCGGAGATTGACTGAAGCAGCGTTTATCTACTTTGCAGTTGCATAGCAAAAGCAGTTCGAAGGCTAGCTGGCTTAACTTCAGGCTTTGTCTGTAGCTTATAAAGTAAACAAACTAGGAACAAACAAACAGGCTATTCGCTCCCCAACGGAGTCACCATTTTGTTATCAGGAAAACTAGTGTCCATTCAGAGCTGCTAGTCCCACTAAGACAGGTAGCTATCTTAGAAACAAACAAACTAAAGTCACTTGTGTTTTCCTTTATGAGAAGTAGATGATAGAGAAGCAAAGAGTACCAACCTCAGTCTTTCGCTTGGCTCCTTGCTTGTTTCCTCTCCCCTTTGACAGATCTTTGCCACTCCTTCCTTGCTTGTCCTGCTTCAAAGAACACCTATAGAGTCAAAGCAACATAATACCATCAAGGCATAGAGATCTACAATCATAAACAATATAGGATTAGATATATATTGAACATACAAATGCATATATCAATTCAATATTCAAAGACATACAAGAATATGGAGGAAAACTCAAATAGCTTTATTGATAGAAGCAGTAGAAGAGAGGATTACAACCCATTGATCTGACCCAGCGCCATTCTCCTAGCATGAAAGCCCTTCTTCACGTCATGAAAAGCTAGATCACCCAACACTATGATGTTCCATAGAGAAACCAACAACACTTCCTTACAAGATACAAAATTCCAGCCTTTGGATCTCTAGGATGAGGGATCCATATATAGATGTTTGCAGGTGGGTGAGTCAGCTTCTGGGTTTTTTATTAGTGTCATTTCTCTTATAGTTCAATTCCACTTGGAGATTTCATGATCTCTTACTCATCTCTGGGCGAATTCAGAGAGGCAAGTGTCACAGGAGAAGTTTCTGGAAGATTCCATGATCATCCACCTTGCAAACTGTCTCTACCATTGTCTACTCTCACCCATCGCACCCCATAGAAGGGCTTTTCAGTATGCATCGCACCCCCTGTCTACATTAGGTGGGATGCATCACACTTTGACCATGGAGTAGGTGAGATGGTCCAATTTTGACTAGTTCTAAGCAATTTTTCATGGAGAAATTCTGGGAGATGATGTAATCAGCTGACCTTGTTCCTTTAGGGTATGAAACAACACTTTTAGGGACTTAGAAGCCCTTGGTTTATGGACATATAATATTGGGGTTGTAATGTAATCCCTATACATGATGATGTTAGTAATGTAGAGTAAATTTTAAAATAAAGATGATCATACCTTTAGATAAATATATATTTGTAACAAATCTTATAGGCTAAGACATACCTTGGGTTGTTTCTTAACAAACCTTGTAGGACATTAATGCTTGAAAGGTTTCAATAGAACTTCTTTCATACTTCAAGTCTATCCTTTGAAGTCTTCTCCATGACTCTTGAGCAATTAGCAAGATTTCCTAGCCAAGGAAAAATATTAAAAGAAAGGTTATTAACATATAATACAAACACATATTGATAAGAGAGGGAAACCAAACATAAAGGATAAGACAAGGAGTAAGATACTTATCTTTGGTAAAATGCTGAGGGATCCCTCTTTATCCAATCTTGAGGGATACCTACAACTTCATCAAATCAAAAGGTGCTTTAACAATACCTATTATACCTATAAATTCTAGAGATCAAAATATAAGGAAGGCCTTAGTAGTATAATTCCTTGACTTCCAATTATTCTTCATTCATGTTCTTCTTTGGTGGTCCTTCATCAACAACATTTGCTTGATCCCAATTTCTTTTCTTATTTCTTGGATATGCAGGACAATGACTTTGGTAATGTCCTAACTTGTGGAAATTGTAACATTAAACCTTGGATAGGCCCATTCTCTTCTTTGGTCCTTTGAACTTCTTGAAGGTTCCATTTTTGTGATGAGAAATGTAAGCATTCAAGATGTTTTCTTCTTCATTCTCCCTTTTGTTGTTTACCATTGATATTCTAGCTTCTTCTTGGCTACATGCATTCCATATTTGTTCAAATGTTAGAATATCCTTCCAATTGTTGAGTCATGATGCATACGAACTCCAAGATTTAGGTATTCTTAGAAAGGCAGTAATTAATAACTCCTTTTCTGGGACAATTTCATTTATTTCTTGGAGTTCATCCCTAATTTTCCAGATATCCTTATAAAGTATGATGAAACAATATCATCATTTGTCATTTTGACAGTTCTTAATTCATTCTTGAGGCTTTCTATCTGTCTAATGTTCTTGATTGTGAATAATTTGGAGAGAGCCTCATACATTTATTAAGCAGAATTTATGTTAGATATGTATGGAATTAAGTTATTCTAAACTCCATCTACTATTAGATTCATAGCCACGATTTCAAGTTCTCTAAAATTCACTTTATTTGCATTAATTGATTCATCAATAGGCTTCTTGACTCTTCCTTGAACAAGGCCTAAGAATTTATTCTTTTTGAGAATCAAATCTATTCTCTTTTTCTAGACTCTGTAGTTGGAGGCCCCTTCTAGTTTTTTCTTTGCCTTCATTGAGTTTGTCATTGTTCCTATAGATGGTAGAGCTATCCCCTTATATGATCCTCTTTAATGACCTTTCCTTGATTCTTTTCTTCAATAGATCTCCATGTTTCTTTTTTCCTTCCTTCTTTCACCTTAGCTTTGAAACCATGTTAGAAAATCGGAAAGGCAAAAATATTTTCTTATGTTGATAATTACATGTGGTATTCTTTTGTTCTTATTAACTTTCTTATGTTATTCTTTTATCTTTGTTTGATCAAGAAATTATCAAAAGAAGAACATGACGATCAGGGACACTAGATGTAGGTGGACAACTAGGGCTAAAAGCCCTATATAGGGGAAAACCCAGTCAACGAACCCTTCCTTCAGTAGATTCAAAAACAAGATGAGATAGACCAAGACTCTAGACCCACATACCTTCCTCCCCCATCAAGTCATCCCTTCATCATTGTAAATATCCTTTTCTTATTCTTCCAAATGTCAACCCTTCAAAGTGCAACTTCAATCCAGAACTTCGATCTAGCAGCAGAATTTTTAGCCCAACTACTCCAGAATTTCAGCCTTTAGCAACTACAGAATTTCAGCCTTCCAACAAAACTCCTAAACTTCGCACGTGTGAGATGAGAGAGAGATAAATCGAATTCTTGACCTTGAAAGATACCTTCTTCTTTTACCTTAGGCTTGTCCTTCTCTTGCTTGGAATTTCACACTTTTCCAGCTACAATGTTCTACAAATCAAACTTGCTTGACTTACTCTCCAAATGAGGTCAAGTTTCTCCAATATATAGGATTATTGCGAGGTTGAATTACACTATTTGAGGCCAAGTTGTTCTTCCTTGAGGCCGACTTGGTGGGGGAGGCCTAGAAGACCTAAAATACAATAAAATAAATTTCTTCTTTGACAAATAAATCACAAGAAGGGTTCTTTACATTATGACATGGACAAGGACACTTGACATAAAACCTAGAAACCTAGTTAAAATAGTTGACCCAAGCATGAAACCCGTGCTTTAATAAGTCAATTTTAATAATAATATTTTTTCATTTTTCTTTCTTTTGACAAATACATTATATTGACTTAAATACACTTATGAAGACCAAACCTAGTTACATTGTTCAACATGTATTAGGGTTTAAGTTAAGGTAATGTTGGTGGCACTTAAAGGATTTTCCTCTAAGCGTTACCCAAGGTATCTAGGATTCTTAGGATTTAGTTGCAGGAATGGTCTTATTTAGGATCACATCTAATTGCAATAAAGTGAACTCAAAGGGGGTGCATAACAAGAGGGAAGAGTTATTGAATATCTTGCCTCAATTCAATACTATCTACCCTTTAATGAGCAAAGGAAACTAAGTGAAGAATAGCATTCTTGTCTTCAGGCTTTGTTGTAACTCTGTCCTCTAGCAAACCTAAAAGAAAGACCCATCTAAGCCTTGCCAAGTTATAATGATCAGAAAGTAAATATTGTGTTAAAAATATCCTAGGCATATTTTCTCATTATTTAGAATTGAATTGCAAATGAACAAACTCCATCCTTATATAGAATGGAGTCCTCATTTCTTACAATGAGTTACACTAAGTTGGTTCAATAGAAATTTCTCAAAAATATAAGCAACATTACAATAATTGAAATATCACCCTTGGGATACTCAATGAAGGTATTTAACATAATAATAATAATAAATTCCCTTTGAAAGGGGTTACATTCAAATCATAAGGATTTATAAGAGCATTCTTCCTTAAATCATGGATTTAATAACCATACATACAATTGGGGGTTTAGACAAATCTTCAATTCTACATAATGTCTTTAACAATGTCTTTAAACACTTGGTTAATTGGGTTGATGTGTTTAAGGTAGATAACTGTTGTGGTAGTCTTCTTCTCAATTAAAAATTTGAATCTTCATTTGGGAATGTCAATATGAACCACTTCTTCAATTTTTGGGTGATGCTAGCCTAATACACCCTGCCTCAAAACATAATAAAGGTTAATTTATTAATTTTCCTAAGTATACTTATGTAAGACAATCATAAACCCCTATACATGTAATCAACTCTAGGACAAACTATGATTCTCAAGGGTCTAGAGAAAGCTACGCCATATGGTAAATACTTACATATAGGAAATGAAATTGGGATCCCTCATGGCATGACCCTTAAGGTCATTTGATGCATAGTTCTTTCATTGCTTTCATGTCTAGTTGTCTAGAGTTAGGAAAAATAACTATTTTTAGAGCATTGAGTTGTCATTCCTCGACTCCATTTAATTAATCCCTTTTTCATTTATTTGAGTGTTTAGTTCATTGAACACATCTCTTTTATTTAGATGTTCTTTAGACAAGACAAAGACTAGGGGAAAGCCTCATAATGAAGTTGCAATGCCTCAAGCATCATCGATTTTAACTTTTCCCTTCATCTCTTTGACATTTTAAATATTCTATAGACAATCGAGGAATTTTCATTTCCATTAAGGATTTAAATTCATTTGTGCTCTTATTTCATATAAATATCTTAATGATGAATTTTGAAAAGTTGAGCCTAAAGGGGGATAACTCCCTTTTCATGAGATGGAATAGAGGTGAAGAGAATAAGGTGGAGAGTGTTATGTATGGAGGGGATGTGGAGTACTACCTTTGCAAGTCACTTAGTAACACAACTTGACCACAGGAGATGGCACACTTCTATGAGCATATTATGTCCTAACATAGTATGATGAGGAAAATAATTAAATTACAAGATTATGTAGTGTTGTTATGTCCTACATCAGTAAACATCATTGCCACCACCCATTAAAAGCACACACAATCCAATTACATCAGTGTAATCATGACACATCGTTAAATAGTGCATTCTACCATTTCAGAGGTGAGGAAGACATCTGATACATCATAGTTGAGCTAACAAGTGCCTGAATGATAACATGAGTGAGCTCTTTGGATGAGTGTAGTGTAACGAAAAGAGTTCGTACTTAGCAGAATATTCAGAATATCTGGAATAATATCCATTATAGGACAAGTAATAAATTTATATAAGAGTGTTGAATGTACATATTGATATGGTATATGATATGTTACAAATGAGGGTGTTGTTTATATACCTATGCAGGTGCCCCTTCATGAACAATCACATCCTTTTAAGACATGCCCTTTCATAATTAACTACTTATTAATCATTATTTATATTATTTATACATAGTTATGTTCATAACATTTCCTTCCCCTTTAGAAAATATTTGTCCTCAAAACTTATTGATGAAAAGGCTTGATACCTTTTTTTGTCTTGTAATGTCTTTTCATCTTTTTCAATTCTTGGACTATCATGTTCGATGATGCAAGGCAATTATGAACTTTTGAGTGGTATAAAATTGTCACATTGTACAATGATCTAACCATCCTAAATCAATCTTATGTGGAACCTTGCTGCTATTAGATACCTATGATGAATTGTTATCATAAGGCTTCATTGTGCTGACATTGACATTCTTTGGAACATAAGCCAATTTTTTTTACCTTGAGTGACATGGGTATAGTGACTGGCTAATGTACATGCTCTAGTGATTAGGATGTCGATAAGGTGTCTTTGTAGTGTTTTTTTGAATTTCTTTAAAAAATTATTTTCTTCATACATTGATGTTGCATTATTACTTATTGAACTTTTATTAATAAGTATGATTGGAATTTCTACATTTATACTCCAACATCTATATACTTTTTTACTTCAATTGGTTTGACATCTTCTTAAGTTGTGATATTGACTGGATATGTATTTGTGTCTTCGTAGTGTTTTGTTGAATTTCTTTAAATTTTTTATTTTATTCATGCATTGATGTTGCATTATTAATTATTGAAATTTTGTTGATCAGTATGATCTACGTTTCTATCATTTATACTCTAACATCTATATATGTTTTTACTTCAATTGGTTTTACATCTTCTTGAGTTGTGATATTGACTTGATTTGTATTCGTTCTTTTTTCCTCCACTTGCATGTTTACATCTAAAGATTTCAATGCTTCCCTCTAGATATGTTGTTGTAAAGTTTTGTGTCGAAAGACTTATCCTCTTAAGCTTCTTAATATGTGGAAGTAATTTTTCACTGTGGTCCTTAAGTCGAAAAATAACACCATTTTTTGTCAGCAATAGTTTTATCTATTTCCTTTTTCATATTTTGCACTTGTTTTTTACTTTCTTGAAGAATTAATTTTGAGATGTCTTTTATGCCTGCTGGTGTTACTGTATCTGACTTCAATGTAATGTTCTATAGTGTTATTTTTTTTCTTCTTGTAGGAAAACGTAAAAATTTTCTTCATATCTAGATTGAAGGACCCTAGTGTTTCCATCCAGGATGAACACAAAATAATGTCACCTTGATCACTCCATAGTGATTTAACAAAGAATTGCGATATAAATGTATAGCTCCAAATGCTTAATTGAAAATTTGTTATGTCATAATTTTTTTCCCACTGGTTTAATTTTTCAATTATGTTTGACTTAGGAATCACCAATTGGCTTGTGAGTTTAGGGTTTACATAATTTTTATTTTCAGTGGAGAGATAAAAATAATAACATCTTTTCCTGCCAGAGTCCCCTCAATTCTAAATAAAACTAAAGCATAGCTATACAAGGGTTCTAAAAGTCTTCTTTTCTCCTCAATTATATACTCCATTTTGCCTTAAGTTGAAATTTGTACTATTATACTTTAATCTTAGCAATTGTAACGGAAATATTGTTTTTATAATATTTTTTTTTAATTGTTTCCTTAAAACGTTATAGTTAAACTACATAAAATCTCCTTTGAATTGAATTTTCCTTCTGTGTTCTTGCTTTCAATACCATACATTATTTTTCTCTTTATTTAAAGTTAACATATTATGGCACTTTTTATTAAAATACCCCTTTATTACTAATTGACCTTTTATATATACTTTAAGAACATTGAATACCTTTTTAATATAATTAGATAGATATAAAAAGTCACCCAATAGAGTCACAACTTTTCTCACACCTGATTCATACAGTCCCTTGGACTAATTTATTTTCTATGCAGCTGGTATGATGATGTAAGCAGGTACTGTACGAACACTTATTTAAGTGTTGATTGATACATATTGGTACAGGTCAATGGTAGCTACGGGTTGTGGCTAGAGTTTTTGGTGATGGAAACAACGTATGGGTGAAGACGACTGCAAAACTGAACTAATGAGGGCTATCACAACTGTGTACGGTGGTGAAATGATGCTAGGAGTCAATTTGTAATTGAATTTGTATGATGGATACAATTTCTTACTACTACGACCTTGATATAATAGGGAGGGAAGGGACAATCACGACACATAGATTAACGATGATGGCGGCTGAAATGATGCTAGGAGTCGATTTGTAATTGAATTTGTGTGATGGATACAATTTCTTACTACTACGACCTTGATATAATAGGGAGGGAAGGGACAATCACGACACATAGATTAATGATGATGGCGGCTGAAATGATGCTAGGAGTCGATTTGTAATTGAATTTGTGTGATGGATACAATTTCTTACTACTACGACCTTGATATAATAGCGAGGGAAGGGACAATCACGACACACAAATTAACGATGATGGCAGCTGAAATGATGCTAGGAGTCGATCTATAATTGAATTTGTGTGATGGATACAATTTCTTACTACTACGACCTTGATATAATAGGGAGGGAAGGGACAATCACGACACACAGATTAACGATCATGGTGGCTGCTATGGGATGGCGTAGGTGTGTAATTCTGAGGTGTCGGTGGGTCGTGCAACAAATTGCAGCGAAGTAGATATTTGTGACAACGAGGGTCGGAAGCAGGGTTGGAATTTCAAAACAGATATACTCGTTAAATTTGACAGTCTTACCACTTCCTCGCTAGTTTTTACAGTTTTAACAAATAAACTTGATGGTTTGGTGATTTTCTTACTTGTATTTGATAGGCAAATCAGCCCATAATGGGAAATTTTCCTGTCAAATTCCATCCTCGGTCAGAAGATTCAACTGCAGCAAGTGCAACAAAGGCATGGTTGCTCGACGACAAAAATATTTGCGGTATGTGTAGTGTGGGTGTGTTTGCCCGATGACGACAGTCCCAACTACGAGTGTAAAGCAAGTGTGGTTGTTTGACAATGAGTTTTGGTTGTTTTTTTTTAATAAATTTATTTTTTTCTATAATTTATTTATCTTTTTTTATATATGGCCAAAGGTTTAATTATATAATGGAGAACCTCAAAAACCTGTGTGGCTAAAAGCTTTAATCAAACAACAAGGAACTTGACGAAGGGTTGATAGCCAAAGGCTGCGATCAGAGAATGAGGCCTTGATACCAATGTAAAAAAGATAGTTCGTACTCAAAAAAATATTCAAAATATTTGGAATATGTAAATATTCGTTATAGGACAAGTAATATATTTATACAAGAATGTTGAATGTACGAGTTGATATGATAAATGATGTGTTGTAGTTATAAATGAGAGCCCTGTTTATATACCTAGCTAGGGTCCCCTTCATGAAAAATCATGTCCTTTAAAGACATCCCCTATCATAATTAACTACTTATTAATCTTTTTTTGTAAATTTAAAAACTTTATTGCTTCAGAATGTCTTCAAAACCATAATACAATGTTGTTTCTTCTTATCACGTAGGGGGGATTATTATTGTCTCCAAGTAAGCTAGGAGAATTACCTGAGTATCCTCAAAGAAACCGAAGAACAAAGCCAAACATGTTGGTTATGACCAGAAAATACAAAACATAAGGAAATACCATATATGTTAGTATACTTCTAGACCATTAAGAGTTAGAGGAAGAAATAGGAACATAGTCCTTTGCACTTGAATTGGGAGGAGAAAGAGTATTAGAGTCACATTGAAGATGCCCTTCTACATGGGCCAGCCTTGCATTGATCCTATCCATGAAAAAAATTTGATTTCTCATCATTCTTTTAATATCCTCCAGTGAAGCAAGCACATTTTATCTCTCCACATGCTTATCCTTCAACACCATGCCAAATAGGGTCGCCATCTACCAATGTAGTGCAATTGAGTCGAGGTATTTCTTTTGTTGTTCCATGGTATGGCCAAGGTCAGGGACCCAATGAAAAACCTCCTCCAATATCTTAGAGTCAGAATACGATTTCCTCTCAGCACCCACCATGGTCTCCAATTCCTAATTTCTCGCTAAGTCCTAAAAGGAACAATGTTGAAATAAGCCTTGGTTGAGTCATGGGAAAATATATGGGCCCTGCATTGGCCCTGTGAGATCTTGTCGCCACCACCCCTCCTACTGCAAATGCATTTCCTAAGAGGCATGGTGCACGAGAGGGTCTCAATCCTCAACTTTCCACATGAATGCCCACAACCAATGGTTTGATGAGTGTACCACCCTAGAACATGAACATTTATAATACATTGACTAATAGTAAAATAAATAGTGACTCTAAACGATTGACACTAGCTCATGCTAAGGGAAAAACCACACCTAGCAAGCACTAGGGGCTAATAGTCATCTCCACTCATAAAACCCATCATTCTCTTAGTGTTAATAAAAAGTCACAAACAGAACCAAAGAAGAGACATGCCACAATTATACACCTCTTTTTTAAACTAGGTAGTCAAAGGTTCAAGTACCGACATAAACAAACCGAGCATAACTTTCAAAAACCACCTACTAGGCAATACCACTAAGCCATCAAACCAAGAATAACCAAAACAAGGACCAATTTCCATCGTATCAACCCTAGATCCCAACACACAAGACTTAACTAATAGGTCAACCAAACTGAGGCTCACATTACCAGGTACAGTGATAGAAAAACATAGAAAATCCAGAGAAAAAAAACCTGAGCAACCGAACCATAATTGACGAGGGACAACAACAAACTTTCGTCAATAGTTTCTAGCTTCTTATTCAAATTATAGCTTCCTTAATAGATCTTCGCCACTGTCCACTGCTTATCAAACCTCGAACTAAGCACAACGTCATCAACACATGACCCAAACTTGGTCACCAATAACAGGGAGGGAAACTCTTGAACGTCACTGCAGACCTATCCTCCCCCACTCACCTCCAAGTTCATGTCTCTCCCCACCACCCTCCATGTCAATTTAATGACCATCTGTTTCACCATATGAAAATGTATGCTAGGGGTGAACCACGTCCCCTGCCCTTTAATGCACATCACGTCGATAATCTGATGGGATTGCCCCATGAGACTCCCTATCGTCCATTGTACCCAGCCCCATCGGGGAAACTACTTATTAATCATTATTTATTACTTATATGTAGTTATGTTCATAAATTTGGAAATACTGAGAGTGGGTGAATCGATATTTCACTTTAATTAGTTAATTTTAACTTCATAGAGCATTAATTATCATTATCATTAGCTCAAAACATAAATCATTATATATCACATGAATAGTTAATAACACCATTCAACAATGCACAACATCAAGATCGTATAAAAGATACTTTTAGGTGGAAACCCTTCTAGGAGAAAATCCACCGAATGCTTCTTAATATAGGTCTGAAATTTACATCAATAAGAATCTCCAACTTCCATTATTTTCAGCATGAACTAAAGGAGGCTCCAACTTGATTTACAGGATGCAACCTAAAGGATGCTCCAACACTCTGATTTACCAACTCCAATTGAAAGGATGCTCCAATGCCCTAGTTTACCAACTCCACTTATAAGGATGATCCAACACCCTGCTTTACCAACTCCAACTAGAAGGATGCTCCAACAACCTAGTTTTATCATCTTCGATGGAAAGGATGCTCCAATGCCCTTCACAAGATCCAATATTCCCTAACACCACCCTACTGCCCTGAAGTGTTCTTAGGACATGACCTGAAGGAGACTCCAATCTCCAACCTTGCACCACCTTGCCACTTGCCCTGAAGGATATGACCTTTAATTCACCACGATGAACCATGTGTCACAATTTCTATACTGGATCCACCTCTTCTTAATATCAATACAAAAACAATCTATAATATAATCTTTTCTCAATATGTACATCAATATTAAACAATAGCCTCTGCTCAAGTTACATCAACCTGTCATAAAACATCCAACCATATAAATGTTGACATAGCCCTGGTTCTTTAAGCAAGTTACTACAAACCTTGGCACTCAACAACTTCCCACACAAGCCAATAATATTGATCAACAAATTCTATCAAACCCTAACTCAACAATAACAATTAATTAACACTTTCACTCTTTCATCCTAGTTGTACACTGGCTCAGTTATACGTGGCATCAATGGATTTAATATGCATCAATATGTGCTCCCTGCATCGTACAAAATCCAGCATACAAACCTAGCATAGATGTGTACTAGCTGTTGTAGCAAAAAAAAACATTCTCTGTGGAAATTCCTTGAGTGCAATTATTGAAAACTTATCTCCTAACTATTCTGCAGTTTATTTGTTATTATAGGAAATATCAATAAACTCACAATTGCAATCTTCACCAAAAATAAAATAGGTTGCAGAATATAAACTAGAAGCTAAGAAAACTATGCACAAACACAATAATTTTTGGACAAATAGTACTTGAAAAAATGCCGAAGGGAAAATTGGTGCATCAGATGAGGGTTTATTTTATTATTATGCAACCACAAAATATCAGTACAATAATTTGGATAACTTATTGGAAATCCTCCACCAAATAATCTCACCAAAAAATTTGGAGAAAATTTCTCGCTTTTGCAAAACCACTGAGCCTCCCTCTGGCCTACTTGCATTGCCTCCTGGCTACTCACACTCCTAGCCTTTGCGGTTTCTACAACCTCTAGAAATACTCCAAAACTGGTTATCTAGCCTTCTCTTGTCACTGGAAAAATCTCTTTGCCTTCGGAAATGGTTTTCCAACTCCGACAATTGATCCATCCTCTTCCTGGTAATTCGTCCACCTGGACTAGCTAACTCACACCACTTGGATGAATTTCTTTGTAGAATATTTCTACCTTCCTTCTACTGGTTCTTTGACTATGGAAAAATCCTTCGTAACTCTCTACTGATGCTTAAAAAATTATTGATGCCCATCTCTACCTCGAACTCTTAATTAGGGGAATTTTGAGGTCTAAAATGGGCCTCTTAAGAAAAATGTACAACCAAAATAAACTTTATAAGAACCAATAGGATCCAAGATGATGATGTCAACCATGGAGGATGATTCACCATTTTTGGCTTAAAAAAAATAAAAAGATAAAAAAATAATAAAACTACTTTTTCAACGTATCTCACTTAGGTTTTACTCAAGTTTCAAGAGGGAGTACTCATTGGATGAAAAATTTAATTCCTCATCCAAAGATTACCCATGTTTCATACTTTCGATGGACCGCTCTACACGTCAAATGAGAAATACATGTAAAAATGTGATTGCGATCACATTTTTCATGTATTTCTTATTTTTCGTGTAGCAGGGTCCATCAAAAGTATGCAACATGGGTAATCCTTTATGAGAAATCAAATTATTCATCCAACGAGTGTTTTCACTCGAAATTTGAGTAAACCCATAGGGAGATAAGTTGAAAATATGAGTAGAAAAAATAGTTTTTACTTTTTTTCCCTCTAAAATTTGATGATGTAATCTAATCTTACTTTATTATTTCCACTATTATTTTAGAATTTCCTTAGGAGGCACATTTTAGACCTCAAAATTCGCCAAATTCTTCCTGTTGAATCTCTGCTACTAGATAGCTCGATCTTCCAAGGAACTCATTCTCCCTGTGTCTCACAACTATATCTGTCTCCATCCCATCGATCTGCCCTTATAATCTCTCATTGGAGCACCAACAACCATGATTAAATCATTATCAATAACTAAGATCATCTTGAACTCGATCCAGGTGAGTCTTTGGAGATTTCTCGTTCTTTCTCAATTAATTGTCATTAATTAATCAATTTTCCTAAGTTAGACTTGAATATTTTTTAATTATTGATCAATTAATTTAATTAAGGCATTTCACAAGCATATCTCGTTAAACCTATTCTAGGTTTTGGAGATCTCATGTTCCTTAGTCACTTAGACACAGTTCGAGATTAGAACAACTATCCGATGCTACCAAAATCTAACACACCCTGTTAGTGAGGAAGGTGTTATGTCACTACTCCGTCATCTCTATTCCTCTGTAGTCGAACCATGCTGCTAGTTTCTGACATCTGCAACAACCTATTACTTTCCACCAAGCTATTGTCCATACTCTGATTTATCTACTAACCCTGTAGCTGAACCATCTTGCATCTGCACTACTACTAACACTGCACTGTGCCACCCTGCACTATTTCTAACTCTTCCTATGCTGCATATGATCTCATGTTGTTGTTGCTGCCACAAATAATGCAACTGAGAATTGATCTACTGAATTCATCTCACATTGTTGATGCTTTTGCGCTACCACTACGTTGCTGCAACCACTGCAACTGTGTTATGATGTACTAACCTCTTAAAATTTGAATTTTTGAGCTTCCATAGGGCTACTCCCTCTGAAGCTATACCCCATGTGAGTCTTGATCTCCCATTGGGAAATATCTCTTTCCTTCTTTTCTTCCAACAAATCCTCTCTTCTAGAACTCACACTCCTACTTGCATGCTAATTGGTATGCATAGTTCTACTACGGGAAAATCAATATTGTCTTTGGAAACCCTTTTTCATAGAAAATTTGTCTCTTGTTTCTTAGTGACACTACTTGCTCTTACTTAGGATCACCTCTCGGCATTGGTACACGATTTGTAGTCTCTACAACATGGACTGATTGATTATCTCTGGCTGGAACAATGCCTTGCTCTTTGCAACTTGTCAATTCACACTGCCTCCCTTGACTTCATTTGCTGGAATTAAATCAGCCTCCTTTCCTCCTTCAGAAAACTTGAAACCTCTCTATATGGAACTGTGCCTTGCTAATTTCCACTAGCCAATTCACACTTCCCGTGTCACTACAACTAGTTCTGCAACTACCTCTCGAGTACTGACTACAACTAACTTTTTTTTCGTTTATTTGACTACATCCTGTTGACATTGATGTCTTGATACTAAAATACCATGGGCCCCTATAGCAAAGGTTATGATCTTGCTGCATAAACTGAAATTGATCTAACTTATCTCCTCGCTTCTGCATTGAACCCTACCCACTCTAGCATATCGGAGTATCATACTCCTCCTCCTCCTAGATCCAGTGTTGTTGTATCTCCTTTCGAGCCATGTTCCTAGATGGGACCCTTATTCACTTTGAAACTCACATTAGATAACTCGCACTTCCTCCGGAAATTGTCTCCAACAACTGGAAGTTAATATAATTCTCGATCTGTTTTTTGGATAACTCGCATGACTTCTTCTACCAATCTTGTATGAGCATCTCTAGAAAGTTGCAAAAAATTGTGATACTCAACTAAAACTATAGAAATATCTCATTCCTCCTATTGAACCATTGATCTGGAAACCTTAGGCTTCCTCTCTAGAAACAACTCGACTTCCTCTACAAACTCACACCCCTCTTCCTGTAGCTCACATTGGATCCTTCAATTCACACTGCTCACTGAGAAATGCTCTCGGAAAATAGATCCGGTGAATATGCTTCCACCCTCTGTCTCTGAAGCTATTCACATCTCCTCTGGAAAATAGATCTGAAAAAAGGAAATGAAATTAATTCTTCAGATTTGTAAACTGCTTAACCTGGTTATTCACTCTTCTTTCTTTAGTCGTCTTCTGCAGATAAATCAACCTTTCTCTAACTCTGAGAATATTGGAGAAATAAACATTGTAAATTTCTCCTTCTGGAAGCTCGACCTTACCTCTACTACTCATATTCCCTTAGGAATGTGCGTATTTGTTCTTGTACTAGCATATCTGATCCTGCACTTACCTCCAATGTTCTTCCCGAAATTCGCACTAACTGCTACTCATCCACTATGCAACTTACTCTACCTTCCGGAAGTCATCCTCCGTAATTTGGCACACATACTGTTGACCCTGAAGCACACACTAACTAAATTGGAAAGTCTACTATCGCCTTCTACTACTAGAAATTATGGATCTCCTCCTAAAAACTGGAAACTGGAAATCCATTGAGAAATTTTGGAAATTATTCTTTAGTGTGCTTTTCTCTTCCTATCCCTGCATAGATCTGCAACTAAAAAACCCTTGCTACAAAAATTTTGTGCTTAGATCTGCTCACCAAAACCCTCTACCTAACAAATTCATTGCTTGCAAATTATTCTTATGAGGTTATTCAAATTTTTCCTACACCTACTATTGGAAATCAAACCTCACTGCCTCTGTAATTCACACCCTTGGCTGGCCTGTGTTGATTTGGAGAAATTATGCCCAAATCCCCCTATGAAGCTACACAATTTTCCTCCTCTCAGTTTTGAGCCTATGACCTGATCTTCAATGCTCTAGTACCATGCGGAACATTAGAGAAATTTTGAGGTCAAAAAAGGGCCTCAAAACAAAATGTACAAACAAAATTCACTTTGTGAGAACCAATCACATTTTGGGGGATGACATCATCCCCCATGGTTGAGGTGGCATTAATTGAGTTAAATCTACTTGTCACATTCTCAATGGTGGATAAAAACTCATGGTTAACCATGGTAGTGCTCTAAGTACTTTTAAAGTGAGTTTTCTTCAGTGAGACTTTTTGGAAGCTTTTCTAGTGGATTTTTCAGGTCTAATTTCTCTAAAATCCGGTAGGAATTTATTGAAATCACAAGCTTGATGGGTAATCCCTACACAATCGAAGTGCACTAGGGTTTTTCAAGGTGTTGAACCCATCTATACAGTGAAAATTTAAATAACACAAATCAAGATTTCACCTCAAATTTTTCCGTCAAATTTTGGCAACCAGAAAGTCCAAAAAGTCACACTAAATACAACTCCCTTTTAAAGTCTTATAGTAAAGTACTCATAATAAACGTCATTTCACAATTTTTGACTAAAATACTATTATTGTCATTTCATATTTTTTGAAAAAAAAAATCAATATCCCTTCACAATCTTCATGTCTTTACACACTTTTCAATAAATATTATTTTTGTATATTTATTTTTAAATTTAAATTATATATTCATATAATTTAATTTAATATTACAATTTCAAATTAATTATAAGTTAATATCTATACATATATATTATACATATGAAAGAAAAATAAATAAAAATGTAACCTTCTAATTTTAGGATAAATGAAATCTATGAATAATAATTATTACAATATTAATAACAATACAAACATATTAAAATTAAAGGAAAAATGTATATTACTTTTGTATGATTATGTTTTTTTTAATAAATTGATCTTACAAATTCCGCTTAATTTCAAGTTATTGAATAATATGTAAAATTATGTTATTT
>APFE031076451.1:38443-74290 GCA_000404065.3 Pinus taeda | reverse complement strand
ACATTTCAACAAGAGATATCTCGATGTACATGTTATGTAAAATATTTTAATGTCAATTATGTATATATTATATATCATTTAAAAAAAATTATGTATATACCATGAAAAAAAATTATTGTTAAAAAGTTTGTTTGGTTCTATATATATACTCTATACAACATTTAAAAATATAATTTAAACAATGAAAAATTACACATTATATTTTCACTCTAAAGAAGTTTGCACATGAAGAAATTTGATCCCTCTAGTCTCATGTTAGATCCGTACTTAAGATGGATCTATGCCGGTGTTAATTACAATAATAACTTATTAAAATATTTAATGACTGAAAAGTGAATAAAATTATTGGTCCTACAAATTCACTTATATTTAACTTCAAATTATAAAATAATATGTAAATTGTGTTGTGATGTTTATCTTAAGAAATCAATAATATTGATATATATATATATAATATATATAATATAATATATATATATATATATATATTATATAATAATATATATATTTTATATATATATATATAATATATATATATATATATATATATATATATTTCACCAGTGAAATAATTTTTTAAATAGTTATTTATGTTATAAAATAACTTCAAAATGTGTCATGTATTTGGAAACTTCCTCCATCTATGACTCATGCTAAAGTCTCATCATCAATATAGAAGTCATGCATCCCTTATCTATGTTATTGAATTTTGTCTTCAATTTTCTTAATGTCCCACTTGGTGAGATATTCCTTTTGTATAGACTAACAACTTCCATAGCTTTATGTATTACCCTACTATGATTTCCTTGCTTGGAATTTCCTTCTTGCTTCTACTTTCCAAGTCGGTGATTCTCCTTTTCATCCTATTTTACCTCCCTTAAAATGATTTCTTATAAACTCTAGGACTAGATAAAACACTTTATACACCTGTATCGATTAAGAGTTTGCAATAGTCAAATGAAGAATAGGAAAAGGGATACTTCATAACTATCCCTCTTGAAAATACAAAAATTGGAGTAAAAGTGTGGTTGTATCAATCATAAATTTCATTGGGAGTACGATGTCATCTCATGAACAAAGGGAGGAATAATGGCTCGTATTTCACTCTACCTCCACCTACAGCCTCCATTACCTATTCATTATGCTCATGCATTGGAACCACATGTGGTGGTACACTAGTGGTGGTACACTAGTGGTAAACCAACTCTTCCCTATGAATAAAGTCATTACAAATCCTTGGATAGTAGTGAATATGCTTCATGTTCTAAATATTTTTGGAAAAATACATTTCTAGCAAGAATCATTCTAGATCCAACCCAAAGGACATGTTAGGGAATGGGTTAAAAGAACATACTTAACAATCCAATGGTTAGGAGGCCATAAATAATTTGAAACATTATCCAAGGAAAGATTCTTGAAATTATCTATTGCATGGATCAAGTTGTTGGAGATGATATCCACCTCATTGAAGATGGTTTTGCTTTCATAAATCCCTGGAGCACAAGGATCCAATTCTTGTAGAAATGTGTTGTGTATTCCTCTCTATATGATATGTTCATTAGGACCATTGAATCTTACTAACTAACAACTCAAAAATCTAAGAAAAGTACCATCCTTAGCTAAATTCCTCAAATGATTTAGTGTTATCCCATCACTTCACTAGTGTTTTAGGGGTCATTGGTTTCTCTATGTGCTTCCAACCACTCTCATATTAATTTCTAAGTGGGACTGGGAATATTATACATCCATTGCATGCTAATAGCATAAAAAACCATCAAGTCTCCCTAATTTGGAGTAGATTTATGTAGTATACATTTATATGATCTATCAATTGTTCCATTTTATATGGCAACGGAAAATGTATACTTTGGTTGTTGTTTAGTGAATGTGTAATCGTCAAACCATATCACCATGATCCCTTTCTCCTTCAGGCATGGTTCCTCCAATATAATTTTCGGTTTAATAAGAGTGGCCACTTTATACATCTAGTAGAGTTGTAGAGAAGAACCACAAGTGTAAAGTTATCATGTGAAATTGATATCTCAATACACTATAATAGTTGTTCAATGAACCTCATTATAGATGGCCTCTACTATATGTTGGGTTCTATAGTTCCACGTCCTTTTTTTTTCTTTCTAGAAACCACTATGTACACAATATTACAAAAAATGAATTTTATCTAATAATAAAAATAAAGTGTTTTCACCGAAAATTGAATCATAAGAATTAACCAATACAATGAGGGTAATGAAACACTAAATATGGGTGTGTTTCTCTATGAAAGGCTCTTCAACACTTTTGATATTTGTGCAAAGCAATTAAAATAATTTAACAACTACAATTTTTAAACAAGGCACTATCAATGAAGATTGAATATGATGAACCTATTCATAAACCTCATAAACAAACATTCTCTAATTGATCCCTTTCTTTTTATGTTGGATGCATATTCTATCTAATCTTTGATTTATGACTAGATTGCGAATGCAAGGCTATGATCCCCAATGCTATGCCTTTTCTTCATGTTCCACCAAAATCTTCATTCCAGTGTTGCCAAAACACATTATTGGTATCAAAAACTCTTTTCTTGGATGGCTACATGCTACAATTCTTTGGTGATTTAATCTTGATGTGATTTCCCTTTCTTGGAATGCTGCAACCCACAAACATTCTAATCCCATGTTTTCACCATGCATTATCTATATATGTTGACTTTGTTCAACATTCAAGGCATATCTAAAACCAAATTAGTCATAATCAACCACCAATCACCATGAAATTAACAATTTGTATATCAATTATTAACTATCAATTCGAAGATTAAACTTTTCAAAGTAGATTCGATAGTAGACATTTTTAGTTTGATGTTTCAAATCTATTAACTAGATTCATCACTAGGATGAAAAATTCAAGGAGAAGAAGGGAGGTAAGAAAATATATTAATCTAATAAGGAGAGGGCGGGTGAGAAAATAAGGAAGAGAATTATGGTTGGCTCAGAGAAAAAACCTAAAATATAACAAGGTATTGAATTTTTGATACACTATTAAAGAACAACATTCTTCGAATGAATCATTCGTTGTGTTGAGTTTCATGGATAGTATAGAAAAATTTGTTGATAAATTTTTGTAATTTTTCATTATACTCCCAAGAGCTTTATCCAACCATTTTCTTAGTCTCCTTTAGCTTAGTCAAAATTTGTTGTTCAATGTTTATCAAGTCTAGAAATTATCTAAAAATAACACCTTCAATTTATCTAAGGCCCTAGCTGCACTTTAGGGATCAATCTATATGAAATTAATGCACCATTATATAAGCTTCCACCACATTGTGGTTAGGAACTTTATTAACTTAGGTTGTAACACTATAATCCTTTTTACCCTCCAGATGAGTCTACATAAGAACCAATCTGGTTTTTTATAACCATCGCCCTTCATAAAGATATTGGAACTACTATAACCATATCATTGATTGGATTGTTCACTAAAATAAAACCATATGGACCTATTTGAATAATTAGGCCTACTCCCCCAATTGAAAATTCAAATATAACACATGCCACTAATTTTACTTGTATTTCCAACTTCATTTTGTTTTTCACTACTATTATACCCCAAACAACTAAGAAAATCATGTCCTTTCAAGTCAAAAGTAGAAGAAAAAGTTGGGACTACCTATAGGATTTTAAGATTCATAAGGGGATTGGTTTGGATTGGATCCACTTTTGTTATAGTGTAGCATGTCTACTAGTTGACCTTCCTTTATCTCAAATAATTATAACACATTACCAAGTGTTTCTTCCTCTTCTTCCTTTGTGATGATGTCTCTCTCCATAGGCTAATCAATACCTTACAAATCGAGGCTTCCTTTTGGACAATCATGATCCATCTAATAGAACATGCTCATCGCCTTGTGCTATCACTTTTGTTTTCTCTTCCAACTTTGTGGACATATTGTCCCTGCCTATTCTTCTCTTTGGGGTCTTTCCAGTTATTAAATCCCCTTCTCTAAATGAATGTTTGGTATTCTCTCAACATCTTTGAAACCTTTTGAGATCTTTTACTCATGCCTCTATGTTTCCATCCTAACTAATACTCCTCTTAATTACTTTAGTATCATGATGAATCTCCTTCATTATATCCATCCATCATTTCTTAGTTATTTCATTTTGTTCAAATCTTATTTTCCCCTCTTTAGAGCATGTTCTTCTTCCATGGAACCTTATTCCCTTAGTTATTAAATACCAACCAATCCATTTTAGGTCACCCCCAAGAATTGGTGCCTACACTTCCATGGTTGGAGAAATAAAAGACATGTAATCCTCTTCTACTTCAAAATTCTTTATCCATGTCACAATCTCCTGAACCAATCTTTCATGAGATCCTTTCTTGAAATACTCCTCTTCCCTTGATTTTAAATAACTAGTTCAACTCTACTACAAACTCAATATTCTAACTCTATATGGTAATTAACTTAAAAATCTATTGCTCTTGAGACATGGTGATTTAACTACTGCAACAAAACCAAATTATGGGCATTTCATTAGATCTCTCTTCTTTGGTTCCTTGTAAGTTTTGATTTATCTCCTAAGAAACTCATTTATTCAAATAAATCCATGAGAACACTACATTGAATAGCTCATAGGAGTAATGGCTATCGTGCAATAAGTAATACTTTTGACTAGTATGATTCTTATTTCAAAAGAGATATGTATCTGAATCACCAATCCTAAACATAACTCTCATTAAACTTATTTACCAAGATATCAATTTGTCATACACTTTGGCAAAAAGGGTCCCAATTATAGCACAACTAGTTTTCATCTCAATTTTAAACCAATGTTTGCATCAATTCTAACCAAATAGGATATATTATACTCTATGCACTCTAAGCATTTTCAATCCCTAAGAAGAGGAAATTATCACCCAAAGAACTTTGTAAGACTTGGGATCATATGAGGCTTAATCAATATGATTGTTATCATCAATATTCATTCTACAACTCATAAATAATTAATAACCAACATTCATATTCATCACCATTAATCCATACACACCTAAAATTAATTTAATAATTGCACATCATCAAATTATTTATCTATATAGTAACATAGGGGCACAACAATTATACTAAAAGTAGTACCATTTTTTTTCCTAGGAATGAGAAATCATCCTTTCATTAAAAAAGGAGTAGATATACATAGATATATGACTCAAAGAACCTCAATGTTAGACAATATCAATGTCAGCACAAGCATCCAAAAAAAAATGTTGGCAAATACCATTACATACATAATATCATTAGCTAAAAAAACTTGGAATGTCAACAAAAATGAAAAACGTATAGACCTCGGTATTCTAATATAGTAAAACCATGAATATATATATAATTAAAATGATATAGACAAAAATATATATTGTTTGTATGCTAACATGAAGGAAAAAATGTGTGATTTATCAAGTAAATTGTGCCAACTGGGCCAATTGAAGTTCACTAGTGATATGGAATGTTCTCTTTCTCAGTAGTTGTAGGCATTTTAACTCTTCAAAAAGGATGAATCCTTCCTCCAATTGTACGGATTTTTTGGAGAGATAGTCCACTTGGTTGTTCCACTGCCTCAAAATATGTTGGAAGAAAATATTTTGAAAGAGACCTTTTAGAAAGAAGATACGGTCCATATAGTACTTTAGGGAAGGAACCTTAGATGACCCTTCTCTAACAACCATTCCAAAACACACTTGGAGTCCCCGTAGACATGAAGAGAGGTAATATTCAGTGAAGCTGAAAAACATAAAAGGAAAAATGCAAAAAACACCTCCATTTTGGTGTTTGACCCAAAACATAGTTCAAACAAATATGGTAAGACACATTTCCAAGAAGGAAAAAAAGGGAACCCCCTCCACTAACCTCAGATTGATATGCTCCATCAAAGAAGCCAACATTTGTAGATAATGGACTGGGAGGGAAGTGAAAGGATTGACTTCGTGGCTCCTTCAAAGGCTTGAAATAACATGAGAAGAAACCCAAGATTTGGGCCAGGATGCCATTGATTTGTATAGGTCTTCCCTTAAAGATGAATTTATTTATGACTTTACGTATACTCCATGCAATGAACATGGATAAATATATATAAACTCCCATGTTTTTCTCCCACCAAAGAAGGAATTGATCAAGAGGCTCCAATGGGCCATTATCCAAGATGTTTAATAGCCTGAAGCCTTCTCGCAAGAGAGTATTGAAAAATTAACATGTAAAAAATAAATGATTAACTATTTCAGAGTCTTACGAGCAAAGGACACAAACATTTGGCCTTGAAAATTCTTTTTGCAATGGAAGGTCCCAAATTTGAATTTGATTTTCTAATGCCAGGCAAATAAAACACTTCAATTTTGGTGCTATAGGCCAATCCCATATTTCTGGTGTCACCAATTTACCATTTACAAAGGAGAGCGATCATATATGGCATTGTAGGTATGATGATCATTAATTTGTCAAGATGAGGAATTCGAAGCCCAAAAAAAAGAATCATCCTTCTCATTTAGAGTATGATCACTCCCCTGATATTTAGGGACATTATAATCATTGGGAAAAGAAAGAAGAGGGTTTGATCATTCCAAGGGCCCTATCATATTAAGAAAAATGCATGGTTTCCACCATTGGATCACCATGCGAGATAGATTCACAAGCCAATTCCTTTTTATTTAGGCATTTCTTCCTAACAATGACATTATTGAATGATGAGAACTATTTTTCTAGCATAGAAGTATTAGACAAAGGGAAAGGATATGATGGAATATCTTTAGGGTTTAATGTTTAAAATAAGAGTGGATTAGAGGGATATGTTCTCTTGATGAGCCTTATCCAAGGAAGCAAAGGTTTGTGAATGGATGTCCTCGACAGACTAATGGCTTTCTAAAAAACCGAGGCAAAGAAAGATGATTTGGGGATACTAGAAGTATGCAGAGTGGGGCTTTGGTGAGAGGAGTAAAAGGGATTGAATATAGTGGGGATAGGGGCGAGAGATGGATGAGGAATGTCGTAGAGAGAATATTTAAGAACAAAATGATGCATGGTGGATGGGGGAAATCTGCTCGGCACATGATTATTAACAATAGATGGTTTAGAAATAGGGTTTGCAAGACTATCCAACAATACAACATCATATGTTGAAATATAATTAAGAATCTTACTCGATATAACATCCATCAGGGCTGAAGAGTCGGTGGCCATAGAAGAAGGATTTTCAGAGATGGCACATTAGATAGAAGAGGGGTCCCATTGTAGGCCTTCCTTCGAAACATCAATATACTTCTTATTCAAGCACAAACCATTGTTACTCTAGCTAGGGTTTTGATTACTCTTCGAGCTAAAAATATGAAGTGTCACTTTAAGGTGTCCCATCTGGTGATAGATAGAGAAAAAAACCAAGACTTTCCAATAATCTAGATGTTGTGTAAAAGAAACATTGCCTACAAAGATGTCCATTTTAGCCGACAATCCCTTTTCTAGGTCCATCTCTACTAACACCCATAAAATCCTCTTGTCAAAGGAAAATAGAGACATGTCTTCAAAGTAAATGAACTTTCCAATACTGTTAGCTACTTTCATAATTATTTGCCTCATTGATAACTCTAACAAGAACCCTACCATTTTAATCCATAGATAGTGTGACTTGGGTTTTGTAGTGAGAAGGTTAAACCATATCTGCCATCTCTACATCCATAAGAAAACTTGTCCAATGACATAGGCTTAAGGCAGGATAGTTAGCAAGTCACCTTCATCCAAAAAAAAATTAATACAATTATTCATTAGAAGGTTGAAGGTTGGACAATATCCAAGCAATGGCTTCTAGTGGGTTGTTAACTAGATTAATCTCTGGTCCCTCGAAAGAGTAATGTAATGAAACTTTCCCATCAAAGCTCGTGTAGATAGGCACACCACACAACTCACTTCTATATTGCTACCTAAAGAAAGAATGGGCTTCTCAAGGCCAAGCATAAGAGCTAAAAGAGATGTTTAGGGGATCCCATCCCAACAGAAAGGGGCAAGAAAAGATCTTGAGGTCGTATTTTTTGACCACCCTCCTTTCAACTCAGAAATTTTGTCTAACCCTCCTACAAGGGAACCCTGTTTCATTCTAGGAGAAAATGACATAAGGTCAGGATGAGTTATCAGACATAAAGACAAGGGTCGTCAAAGAAAACACTAGAAAACCTATTCAAGATGGGTCTAGAAGACCCAGGGAAACACACCAACCCTTTAGTCACAGATTATGGAAATAAACCTCCATCTGCCTACTAGTTACAGATAATAAAGGGAACAAGGTTAGCTGGAGAGGGATAATACAGTAAAATAGCAAAGCCCCCATCATAGTTACAGACCAGAGCTCGTCCGACATCTCTCCCACCCTTCAACCCAACACATAAAGTCACCATCATAAATCAAAGATGTCACCTTTTATAATAAAATCATTACCATTTATTATAAAAGGTAACGAACCAATAATTATACTATAAGATCACTACAATTTATTATATTGTAAGATCACTAGTGTGAAAACATTGAACTTAAATGGGTGGTTATACCTTGAAAACTCACATATGTACAAATAAATAAGCAATTTTCATCATTTTTCAAATGTTGAAAGGATAAGATTATTCGGCCATGTATAACAAGAATATGTAAAACGTTAGGCCAATTTTGTATATTATAATTTTAAATAAATACTATGAAAACCAAGCAACGTATCATAGATTGAGATAATGTTTAGAAAAAATCATAGATTGAGTTGATTGTTTTTTTACAATATTGGCTTAATATTCTAAAACAGGGATTGTAAATGGTGGAAAATGGTTTCAAATGTTTTTTTTTTCCACTGTTCTAAAGGCCACATTGAAGACAACCATTAGTGGGATTTATTGTTGCATAAGAGGGACAAGTTACACTATTGACAAGGTCTAAACACTTTATTGTTGTTGGTTGTGCGTGTACCTTTGTTGGAGGTCATTCTGGATTGGTGTGAAGTCATGTTTACTTGCTAGTTGAAGACATGAGCCTTATTTTATTTGTGCATGGAAGGTAAGTCATTTATGTGATGCATATTTTGCATATGGACTCACATCAGCCTATGCATAAGTGGTTTGTGAGTTATACATTTACCTGTGATAGATTTCTCTCAAAGACTACTTGTACATGCCGAAAAGGGGCTCAAATTACCTCATTGTGCTGAATGTGTGGACTACTGATCATTATTATTGTCCCCTTGTTAATCTCTATATATATGAGATTGGGTATGTTCATATCTTTATTGTTATCTCTATGGAAATAATAACTTGCGTTGTTGGTGGTACTATCTTATTCTAATAGTCATCTACAACCATTTTTGTGCACTCTAGTCCACTAGTATTTCTAATCTGAGTCTCCTTATTTGTTGAAGCATGTATTATCAATGGTGTAAGTGTCCTTTAATTCAATGCAAATTGGATATCAGTTGTTCCTAAATTTTTTTACCATATATGTTTGGCATTGTTTGTGACATTTATGTTATAACATTTTACAAGATCACCTACCGTACATTGTCTGCAAACTATTTGTGAAAGTACCACATAGAAAATCAAAAACCCATTAAACTCTGAAAAAAGTGTGTGTTTCTTCCAAGATATTCATGGTAGGTATCTCACATTTCCTTAAGAAAATTGCCTCTTTGTTCCACATGTAAGTGTCCCCAAATTTTTTCTCATAGACATCAAGGGTCACATTGATTAGTTGCACTAAAAATGTTTGTAGTTTCATGTCTATTTGTGTGTGTAAAATTCTAAATTCTTTAACCAAGTCAAGCTCTACATCATTGAAAAAATGAACTTAGATGTTGACTTGATCAAATCAATGCTAGGTAGAAACCTCAGCTTGCCAGTGTGACCTAGGAAAAATATTAGAATTAAAAAAAAAAAAAAAAAAAAAAAAACTAACCTATAGAAACCCTAAATCTACCATCCTAATTTCCTTGATTACCTTTCTTACCTCATTTCACTTCTCAAAACATAAAATTGAATTGTTGGGATTATGGAGATGAAGACTGCCTATTAGCATGGTGTTGTATTTGATTTGGCTCTAGCATAAAAATTCAAAGGGGAATCCATATATGATTATTGTTTACCCATGTATTTGAACTCGATTGTTCATGTATTATGTCTCAGTTAAATAACTTCCTAGAACTTTAATTTTCTATATCTTTGAACTTGTGTCTCAAGGAATTTTTTCCTATTTTAACCCTTGCATTAATGTTATCAAAACCAAATCGCTGATTGAACTAGAAAACCCTCTAAACAAAGAACCTGTAAAAAATCAGACCAAAATAACGACCAAACAAAAACACATAAAATATTCATCTTTTAAACAAAAACATATATATCCATGTACATCCATGTGAATCCAAACCATTTATACAAAAATAAGTAAAAGTTTTCATTTATATAGCTTGTTGAGTAGAAAGTGTAGGACCACCCTTAAGTGCAACTATAGACATAGTGGATCATTTTATTTGAAATTGGTCCTTAAACAATATATGGTTTCTTATATCATATATGATGGAATCCATGATTCCATGTGAAACTTGATCATCTGGCATTCTTATGCTAAAGTAGTTATGGAATAAACCTTCAACACAAGAAAAACCACCAAGTGATCTTCCATCTAATTTACACTTAAGTGACATGGTAACATATATGAATATTGTAATGCAATTCTAAAAGAAATGCATGAGATACATATTATCTCAAAAATGTGGTAAATATAGTTTCAAATCTTCATTAACAAGTGGAATTGTATGTCACATAATGCTTTATTTCATTTGTATGTTGCAGAATTCAATGGCTCAACGATGTCCTAGGAGTGAGTTGCAATCAATGGCATTATACAACAAAACTGATGATCAAGGAAAATGGATTTGAATGCCAATATCTATTGGATGGGTAACAATGAAACCATCAACCATTGCAAGCCATGCAATACAAAAAAAGGTGTTTGCATGACATTAACATCCATTGGAAAGGTTTAGTAAAATGTTTTAGGATGAGTAATGGAGGAGAAAAAGTGGCAGAGATTCAAGTGGCACATGTATATGACTAGAGGGAGATGTCAAAAGAGAAATTTTATAGTCAACTAGATTTTCCCAAAATTGATTGCAATTGTGAGTATGCATATCCAATTTGTATATCATGTTTTTTTATGGTAAATATTTATTACAAACTTCTAGGATTTCCAATCTCTTATTTTTGTTTATAGCAACAGGAATTATTATATTTATCTCATATTTATGCATATTAAAACTGAACGAATGGGAGCAAGTTGAATGCATAATAAGTGTTTTCCAAGCTATTCATTCAAAAATTGGAGAACTGTTGTATGTTGGTAAGGATCCTGGATGGTTAAATAAGGAAGGTATTTTCTTTTATAGATATGAATACATTCTTTTGAAAATAATGGGATCATGTGGATATTTCAAACAAATTCCTTTGCCTTACCTCATCTTATTGGAATGGCCATGTGTAGATGAGTCTTCAGTAAGTTCTTTTCGTTACAAGTTATTTTCATAAATGTAAATTGGAATGAGATAAAAAGGTGGCATCCACGTACGTAGTGTATAATGTTATAACATAAATGTCACAAAAAATGCCAAGCATATTTGGTAAAAACATTTAGGAACAACTGATATCCAATTTGCATTGAATTAACGGACGCTTACAGCATTGATAATACATGCTTCAACAAATAAGGAGACTCAGATTAGAAATACCAGTGGACTAGAGTGCACAAAAATGGTTTTAGATGACTATAAGAATAAGATAGTACCACCAACAACACAAGTTATTATTTCCATAGAGATAACAATATAGATATGAACATACCCAATCTCATATATACAGAGATTAACAAGGGGACAATAATAATGATCAGTAGTCCACACGTTCAACACAATGAGGTAATTTGAGCCCCTTTTCAGCATGTACAAGTAGTCTTTGAGAGAAATCTGTCACAGTTAAATGTATAACTCACAAACCACTTATGCATAGGCTGGTGTGAGTCCATATGCACAATATGCATCCCATAAATGACTTACCTTCCACGCACAAATAGAACAAGGCTCATGTCTTCAACTAGCACGTAAACATGACTTCACACCAATCCAAATTGACCTCCAGCAAAAGTACACGCACAACCAACAACAATAAAGTGTTCAAACCTTGTCAACAGTGTAACTCGTCCCTCTTATGCAACAATAAATCCCACTAATGGTTGTCTTCAACGTGGCCTTTATAATAGTGGAAAAAAAAAACATTTGAAACCATTTTCCGCCATTTACAATCTCTCTTTTAGAATATTAAGCCAATATTGTAAAAAATCAATCAACTCAATCTATGATTTTTCTGAACATTATCTCAATCTATGATACATTGCTTGGTTTTCATGGTATTTATTTAAAATTATAATATACAAAATTGGCCTAACGTTTTACATATTCTTGTTATACATGGCCCAATGTTTTTCATATTCTTGTTATACATGGCCCAATAATCTTATCCTTTCAACATTTGAAAAATGATGAAAATTGCTTATTTATTTGTACATATGTGAGTTTTCAAGGTATAACCACCCATTTAAGTTCAATGTTTTCACACTAGTGATCTTACAATATAATAAATTGTAGTGATCTTATAGTATAATTATTGGTTCATTACCTTTTATAATAAATGGTAGTGATTTTATTATAAAAGGTGACATCTTTGATTTATGATGGCGACTTTATGTGTTGGGTTGAAGGGTGGGAGGGATGTCAGACGAGCTCTGGTATGAAATTATGATGGGGGCTTGCTATTTTGCTGTATTAGCCCTCTCCAACTACCCTTGTTCCCTTTATTATCTATAACTAGTATACAGATGGAGGTTTATTTTCATAATCTGTGACTAAAGGGTTGGTGTGTTTCCCTAGGTTTTCTAGACCCATCTTGAATAGGTTTTCTCCTCACAAGATCCTTGGTATGGAAACATCATTGAATAGGTTTTCTGGTTCCCAGGCACTAGCCAAATTTAACTGCGCATTGCACAACTCTAGACATCAAGCTTCCACATTGAATGTTGGGACTGTGCAGTGCGTAGTCCCCTAAGTCAATCAGTCACCCCTCTCAGTCAAAATTGTGCAATCCCTCTCATTAGATACCCTAATTGTTGTTTGATCATGCTGTGAAGTTAGATTTGTAAGAGCTAATTTTTACTTTCCATGAGTGTCCTTTTTGTCTACAGGTACCACACTCGTGAAGCACTTCTCTCCAGCAGTCATTGTACCAAGGAACCAAAGAGAGATGATTCAAGATAGGCCATTGAAAACAGTACTAGGGAAGCAGTTGAGCAAGTCCCAGTTAACTTTCCAGTATATGTGGACACTCAACTATTCATAGAAAAGGTTTCAATACTAACATGGAAGTAAGTCCAACAGTAATAGAAGAAGTCGGAAATCCAATACAAGGTCAGGGAAAGAGGAAGTTGCTAACATAATATAGGGAGAAAAAAGCTGCAGAGAGAAAGTAGATTCAATACTCATGCAGGCAGCTTTAGTAGTAGAAGAAAAATGAAGCAGAGGACATAGACATCGGACTGGAGGAAGAGATAAAATCAGAGCTTGCTGGTAGGAGAACTTAGATAACAGAAAGTAGAATAGGAACCGAAGGAAGAATGGGAGTTGAGGATGAAAGAACATGAAGAGAAGCAGAAACAAGAAGAATAACAAAGGCAAGGTGTGATGATAGAAGAATCAGTGCCCATACAAGTTGAAGAGTTGGAACAAAAAGAAGCAAAGGTGGACATTCATCAAGGAAAGGGTGATAGTGTCAGACATGAGGAGACATCCAACTGCCCTTGTCGATGCCACCCTGGCCTATGTAGGAGCATCAAGCTCAAATGTTAAGTACCTGTTGGCCGAGAATGAAAAAATGGCAAATAATATGTAGGCTACCAAGCAAGAGGTAGAGCAACTTCAACAACAAAGTGTAGTTTCCACAATGGCAGAGATGAGGAAAGTGATACTTACTAAAGTATCAACATTTGAGAATACCATGTGGAAGCTCTATGATGGATTTGTCGTTGTGCATAAATTCATTGTCTGTGTGCATGGATTACAATAGTGGAGCAAAGAGTTTGTTTAAACTCTCAGGAACATACATGCTACCATCACCCATGTGTAAGAGTGGACAATGTGGTACAAAGGGGCCTCGCTTCACTTGCTAAAGAAGATGAATCCATAGGCATAGATGGAGAAAGAAAAGGTCTAGATGTTGATCCAGAACTATGAGCAACTCACCCTATTCGACAACAGCATACATGCCTCATATGAACAGTTGTACCAGAGTTTGGATGTCATGGTGAGAATTCACAAGACCCCATAAATCAGTTCCCTCACCAAGGCTAGACCTATGAACCATGTTCACCTAGAGATCGATTGGTACATGGAGAAGCTAAGGTGAGAGGTCACCAGGGATGACTTGGAGCTTAGTGCACATAACATGCAGAAGTACATTGGTGGTCTTGTCATGGTCAACATCATGTTGCACATGCTTTAGGACAAGTTGGATATAGGTTCAAAGACCATATACCCAGTTGATATGGAGACAAGAGTTCACTATCAGAAAGACACCATAAATAATTTTGGGGACATCATCACATAGTACCAATATTGGCATCAATATGTGACCGAGAAGCACCAAGTGGAGGTTGTCGAGTTGGTTTTTCCCAAAACTTCAAAGTCACATTTTTTGTGTTGTTAGGTAGTCTCTAGCCTATTTTGTCTTACAATATGGGTACATGTGGAAAATGTAATATTATTTGTAAATATGTTGTAATTGGAATTCCAAGTGTCGTTATTGGAATGTGAAAGTTCGTCATGTTATGTAATGGGTTATTCTTAAAGAAGTTGAAGAGTCATGAGGGTAGTCAAAGAGTCACAAAGGGGAATGTCAAGGGTCACCCCACCCTTTGTTATAAATACAACCTCATAATTCATAGAATAGGCTTTTGGGAGCTAAGATTTTGGCTAGGCTTAGGCTTAGAAAAGGCTTGGGAGTATTGTGATGAGCCTTGGCTTCTCCATAGCGTAGAGCGAGTATACTTCTTTGGAGGAGTAGGTGTTCTAGACTGTAATGTTCCACTCTTAAGGCTAGTGGTCGTCAATGGTGTACATATGGATGGAACTTTCACCTACGCTTTCATGCATATGTTGTTATTGTAGTTGGACTATTCTAGTTTCTTTAGCCATGTATGTTGTTTAACTTATGCATTTTCTTATGAAATATTTTGTATGAAATTGTATGAATCATGTTGGATGCATGTTGTTGGATTAACCCATCACTTTAATTTGTGGACTATTCCACATTTTAGCTTGTGATGTCATTTCGCTCATGTGTTCCTTTCAAGTTGTGTACTATTACATGCTTCTAAGAGGCACACTTCCTTTTCCTTTCAGTTTGTTAGAACCTTCATGCATTTCACTTGACTCTTTACAGGGTCACACTTTCTCTCACCCAAGGTTATCATACTTATCTTTGCGTGCTACCACGATCAAAGGCATTACACTACCACTCACTGCTAGGATTCCTACTCCAAATAGTTTGAGGTCTAGCTGAGACTTCTTATTGGGGAGATCCCTTGAATGTTGGTGGCTCCAACACCGTCAACATTTCAGGTGCTAGAAGGAGGGATAGATGACAAGTTGAACCTTCAAAGTCTATTTTGAATTTCTGCACATATTTCATGACTTCTATTGAAATCATAACCCTGACTTATTTCTCTCACGCTGTTGATTTTGAAGCATCGACGAGAACTATAGATGAATTGTCCAAATATAAGTTCAATGGTGATAAAAGAACTCCCTTGTTCAGGTACACAGTTTCCTTTGATGGCTTATGCGACAGGCATGATGTCCCCTCGGACGACATTGCTTGTGGGTTTTTCACTTTCACGTTTGAAGGGCACTTAAAGAAATGGTGTCACACATTTCCCACACCCTCTATACACTCTTTGATCACATGTTCAAAGAATTATGTAATGATTTCATTCTTTATGACCATAAAGCACTTAATCAAAAAAATTTAAAATTGCAAAAATCACTTGAAAAATCTCTTGAGCATTTTCATGGTTGTTTTCTTCATTACTGCTATGAATTTCCTGAAGATGAAGTTGACTGGAATTTTTGGAGGAAATATTTTAGTATCTTGTTCATATTTCCTAGAATCCACATGAGTTAGAATCTTTCGAACCTCTCCCAACATACCTCGGTGTTAGAGCTTCTAAATCTGATATGGACAAGGTTGTTGTCCCAAGTGACCCTTTGTTCCCTTCTCATCAAACACCTCTACCTCCACAGGTTGAGGTGGGAGAAGTTGAGAATCCACCCGTTGATCTGTCACCATCTCCTCTTACCCCACATGATTAGGATTTCTACACATATTTGTACTGTATGACCAATGTTTGTCATGTGGTTTTATCTCCTCAGCCTTCATCCTTTGATTCCTTTGATCCTTTCGATTTTGGTGTGTTGTCTTTATCTGTTTCAGATGTCATATGTGATGGTCACGAGGATCAAGTTCTAGATGGAGTTAGTGTTGAACAACCAACCTGAACTATTATTTTTTATGAGCATGTGTGGGAGTATGAACAAGAATATGTGGGGAAGGATGACCTCCTTCTATCCCCACCTCGTCTTCTTTACCCTGACATCTTCCACAATTATGCCATTTCTATTCCATCTTGTGAAAATTCATTTCCATATTTTTCTACTTCCGATCATTCACAGAACACATGGGATGTCAGTCTTTAATTTGATTGTGGAGAGGAAAAATCTATCTTCTTGGATCCACCCAATTTCTCATCTTACCTTTCCAAAAACATAGAGAGTGAAATTTCTCCGTTTTCATTATCCATCTTTATGATTCGTCAGATCATGAGGATTTCGTTGTTCATCATATTGAATTTTCTAATCATGGTTGTTGTGATCTTTTCATTCATTCATATGATCATGATTTTGATTTTCCTATTGTTGATCTTTCTAAGCCACCGGTCTTTGATGATCCATCTTTGGATGAAGTGGAAACTCCTCAAGTTGTCGAGGCACTTCAGTCTGAGCTAATGGTTATGTGATGTTCTCGTAGCCTTGAGGTTAGTTCCACTTCTCATCAGAAATCTATTGAATCTGTCCAAGCTCCTCATCACTCTGTTGTTCACATTGAAGATCAATCTATTTCATAGTTTTCACATCCTCCACTAGAATCACATGATCCAATTTATCATGCATTGGAGGAGTCATACATAGAAAGCATTGTTGCAAAACAAAAGTTTTTTTGTCTTTCAATTTCGAAGGTGTGTACATTCTTGTCTTCCACGCACAATGTGACAGGACACCATCATACATCCGCGGAGTTCCTTTCATGTGCTTTCAAGATTTAATTTTATATGGATGCATTCAAGCCTCGAATGTATTGGTTCTCATTGTTGTATATTTCTTCTTGGTTAGTTTGATTTCATATATTTCTTGTCAATCATGCTTTCGTCTACATGGGCCAACCAATGCAGCAATGGTTGCATTGGAAGTATCACTTCACTTGTGTTGGCCTATCCTCTTCTTAGGTTAGAAGTAGGAGTAGTGTTTGAATTTTTTTCTTGTTTCTTGATTTTCTTACCTTTTTTTTGCTTTTGTTTTTCTTGTTTCCTTTTCTTGTTTCTTTTCGCACCCATAAGTTAGTTTTGGCATGAAACTGTGTTTGACTTTTAGACAAGCAGGGTCAAATCCAAGAGGAACTTGTACAACTATTAACACTTGGTTATTTGTCTATACCCTCTCTTTATGTGAATCTTACAGTTCTTCTAGTCGATGATAGCTTGATGGAAAATACGTTCTTTTCAGAGAGAGTCATGGTGAAATCATGATGCTTGCACTCTTAATTAGTACCACCTACTCTAATTAGTTTTCTATATTCAGTTAACCCTTGTCAACTCAGTAAAGTAGAGTAAGGAGAGGGGGGAAACCTTAACAAGTATGTCAGAGGTATATATAAATATCCTTCTCTGAAGGGACAACCTCTTTTGCATTCAATAAGTCGGGATCCCTCTTCTGCCTCATGAAATAAATAAGTTCCTCTGCATAGTTCTTTGAAAATGAAAAATGAAAAAAATAAAATAAAGGGTGAAAGAAGAGAAAGGCTTCTTGCACAAATAGGTGAAGCAAGTAACTCCATCGGGGTACTTTCTAGACTTGCTAGCAGCGGAGCAATGCTTGTGTTCTTGAAGTGACTCCGTCAGGGTAATGTCTAGGCCTGCTGGTAGTGGAGCAACACTAGAGATGAAACTAAAACTCTGACAGTCTATATTACTTGTGCATCTATATGTCCCTCATCCTCAATCGAAACATCTCAATTTGACTTGCCTTATATGTGTGTTACCGATAAAGAGAATGGTAGGGACTGCATTTTTAACTCAAGCTAGTGAAAAAGCTATGATAACTGAAGAACTGAACAATACTTCCAAAAGAGTTAGAATCAATTTGCATGAGACAAGGTCCATACAAAGATATGGATTTCTACCAGTGTGTCGCCAATGTTGTAGTGGTTACAACCACCCTCTAAAATTTTTCCCATGCTTCGTTTTGGAGCCTCCCTTCTAAATCACAACAGCTCATCTCGTGTTGATCCAGGTATTTGTGCATCATTTGAGCTTTATTATTTTCATATTAGCTTGTGTTTTCTTACTTAGCTCTTTTTCCAACCCACAAGCTGATCTATTGACTTGGTATTCTGATAGTTCCAGTATTGCCTTAGATAATTGTGTAATCCTTGAGGGAAACTGGCCTTGCTCCTGGGAATTGCGCAGTCTAGACTCACAATGAACCTTGAGCCCAGGAAATGAACAGAACTGAATGGAAGCCAACCTTGAGCTGGGAAATTATGCAAAACATGAGAGGCAATCCAGAGTCACTGAGCCTAGAAATTGTGTAGACCCCACTGTGCTCATAAACTGCGTAGTGCATGAACCAGAGAGTTTCCCAGCCCTTCCGAGAACTATGCAATTTTTCAGGGAAATATATGTCAGTTTTCCCAAGAAGCAAGAAATATAAAGGAAAAAAACGAATCCCTGGCAAGTAGGGATCTATTATTAGTTTCCCGAAGGTGGCACATTGCTATATTTAGAAGTTTTCGCTGAGTGTCGCTTTTGTCCTTGATCTCAAGCATGCGTGTCATAAATTCCAATTTGCTCAATTCTATGTAATGGACACCTCTAGAGCTCATTTTCACATTCGATCTTGGAGCTCTAGAATTCCCGAGGAGATCAAGGAACCTTTGGTGTGATCATCGTCGCTTTTCCAGGTGAGTTTTTCTTTTCTAGCATTTTGTTACTTTTTTTGTTGCTTTTTGTTGTTTAGCCTATAAGAGTGTGCTTTCACTTGTTTCTTTGAACGACTTCTGGTGTTTTAACTTGTTTTAGCTTGTAGAAGTGTTGTTTCAAGTTTTTCATTGCCTTTCCCAATTGTCGCATGAGTTTTCCATTTTTGTACCAACGGTCGCAATTGTGGCGACTCTCTTCACATGCTTCGTTTTCCTTCAGTTCAATCAATTGTTGCACTATTTTCACATGCATACATATACACTTAGTCATATATGCACTCAGCCTCACACCATCTTTCAGATCTACTTTTTTTTCACACTCCCTTGGGAAGATCTGGTTTTCCCTTGCCTAGATCTCACTACACACAACATGCACTGCACAATATAGGGACTCAAGCCTCTGGAATTGCATAGAGCATGGCTTGGCCTAGCTCTACCTATGCACTGCATAGTTCCAAGATCTAGTCTCCTAGCTTGGCTGCTAAGACTGCATAATGCATAATCTTTCCTATGCCTTGGCCTAGATTGAACTGTGCATTGCGCAATTCTAGTCATCAAGTTTCCACACTAACTATTGGGAATACGTAGTGCACAATCCCCACAGTCAGTCAGCCACACCTATCAGTCAAAATTTTGCAATCCCTCTCATCAGATTCCCTGATTGTTGCTTGATCATGCTGTGAAGTTAGATTTGCAAGAGCTAATGTTTACTTGCCATGAGTGTTTTTTTTGTCCCACAGGTACCACACTCGTGAATCACTTCTCTCCAGCAGTCGTTATACCATGGCACCAAAGAGAGATGATTCAAGGGAGGCCACTAAAAGAAGTACTAAGGAGGCAGTTGAAAAAGTTCCATTTAACTTTCCAATATATGCAGACACTCAATTGTTCATAGAAAAGGAGTCAACACTAACATGGAAGCAAGTCCAACAATAGTAACAAAAGGTATAAATATAGTACAAGATCAGGGAAAGAGGAAGTAGCTAATATAATACAGGGAGAACAAATTTGTAGAGTGAAAGAATATTTAATATTCATACAAACATCTTTGGAAATAGAAGCAAAGGGAAGCAAATAACATAGACAGCAGACCGAAGGAACACATAAAATCATAGCTTGCAGGTAGCAGAACTGGGATCGCAGAAAGCATAACATGAACTGAAGGAAGAATGGGAGTTGAGGAGGAAAGAACAGGCAGAGAAGCAAAAAAAGGAATAAGAACAAAGGCAAGGTGTGATGATAGAGGAAGCAACGACCATACAAGTCGAAGAGTTGGAACAACTAGAAGCAGAGAAGAACATTCATCAAGGAAAGGGTGATAGTGTCGGACAACAGGAAACATCCAACTTCCCTTTGCAATGTTATCTTGGCCTATGTAGGAGAAACAAGCTCAAATTTTAAGTACTTATTGGCCGAGGATGAACAAATGACAAAGAATCTATAGGCTTCCAGGAAAGAGGCATAACAACTTCAACAACAAAGTGCATTTTCTGCAATGGCAAAGATGAGGAAAGTGATACTTATTAAAGTATCAACACTTCATACTACCATGTGGAAGCTCTATGATGGATTAGCCACCATGCATAAAGAAATTGTCCGTTTGCATGGTTTACAAGAGTGGAGCAAAGAGTTTGTTCAAACTATTAGGAACATACATGCTATCATTTCCCATGTGAAAGAGTGGACAATGTGGTACAAAGAGGCCCCACTTCACTTTCCAAATAAAATGAAGCCACAGGCAGAGCAGGAGAAAGAAAAGGTCTGGATCTTGATCTAGAAATATGATCATCTCGCCCCATTCATCAGTAGCATACAAGCCTCATATGCTCGATTGTACAAGCGTTTGGATGTCATGGTGAGAATGCATAGGATCCCTTCAATTTGTTCCCTCACCGAGGCTAGTCCCAAGAACCAAGTTTGGTTAGAGATCAATGGGTACATGCAGAAGCTAAGGTGAGATCAATGGGTACATGCAGAAGCTAAGGTGAGAGGCCACCATGGATGACTTGGAGATGAGCACACATAACATGCAGAAGTACGTTGTGGACCTGTCATGGTCAACACCATGTTACACATGCTTCAGGATGAGTTGGATATAGGTTCAAAGATCATATACCTGGATGCTATGGAGGCAAGAGTCTGCTATCAGAAAGACACCATTAAGAAATTTGGAGACATAATCACACAATACCAGGCTTGGCATCAATATGTGACCAAGAAGAACCAAGGGGAGGTTGTCGAGTTGGTCTTTCCCCAAACTTCAGAGTCATAGTGTTTTGTCTTGTTAGGTTGTCTCTAGCCTATTTTGTCTTACATGGGTACATGTGGAAAATGTAATATTATTTGTAAATATGTTGTAAGTGAAATTGCAAGTGTCATTAATGGAATGTGAAAGGTCATCATGTTATGTAATGAGTTATTTGTAAAGAATTTGAAGAGTCATGAGGGTAGTCAAAGAGTCACAAAGGGGAATGTCAAGGGTCACCCCACCCTTTGTTATAAATAGAACCTCATAAATTATAGAATAGGATTTTGGGACCCAAGCTTTTGGTTAGGCTTAGGCTTAGAAAAGTCTTGGGAGTATTTTGACGAGCCTTGGCTTTTCCACAGAATAGAGTGAGTATACTTCTTCAGAGGAGAAGGTGTTCTTGATTGTAATGTTCCATTGCTGAGGCTAGTGGTCATCAATGGTGTATGTATAGATTGAACTTTCACTTATAATAATAATATCAGAGCCAACATGCTTTCATGCATATGTTGTTATTGTAGTTGGATTATTATGGTTGCTTTAGAAATGTATGTTGTTTAACTTATGCATTTTATTATGAACTACTTTTTATGCAATTGTATGAATCTTGTTGGATGTCTGTTGTTGGATTAATCCATCACTTTAATTTGTGGACTATTCCGCATTTTAGCTTGTGATGTCATTCCGCTCGTGTGTTCCTTTCAAGTTGCATCCTATTACAGACTTCTAAGGGGCACACTTCCTTTTCCCCTCCATGTGTTAGAACCTTCATGCATCGCACTTGACTCTCCGCAGGGTCACACACTTTCTTTCACCCAAAGTTATCATACTTATTTCTGCATGCTACTGCGGTCAAGGCATTACACTACCACCCACTGCTTGGACTCCTACTCCAAATAATTTGAGGTCTAGTTGGGACTTCTTATTGGGGAGATCCTATGAATGTTGGCGGGTCCAACACTGTCAACACATTCGTAATACAGAAATCCAATAAAAGAAGAATGAACAAAGGATGGTCCCATAGCCAAAGTTCTTTGTCTTCCCCACTCTCATTGATGTCAATTGTTTCTTCACGTTGGCTAGGAGTGATATACACCAATCATACACTACTAGTCTTAGACATTCCACTACTAAGAATATAGTTGGTCATGAGGCTTGATGTAACGAAGCTGAACCTCATATCCTAGCAATAGTAAAAAGTATTATCTTAACAGACAAGTTCGTAATTTTTTTTATCAGGACTTGTGAACCAAGTTTGTTAGTTCCTAGTGCACAATATACAACAATCTAATCAATAATATTAAGGTCCCCACTGGCCTCGCCTTTCAAATTGACTACTTCTTCCCTTCGAGAGAGCCTTGTAATGAATTAGCTATATTCTACTTCGATCTGTAAAGGCATTGAGTCTATGATGAATTTTCCATGCTTCGAGTGCCAGTAATGAATCAACATATCCAATAATCGAGTTTTAGCTCTCATATTGGGCATCATAAAGAGTTTGAGAAAACCACAAATTTTCAATCCATCCAATGATTCTTGATCTTCTAATAATTCGTTATCCACGTCACTATGTTCTCTTTCCCTCCAAATGCTCGGCATCCTAAATAATTGAGAGATTTCATCCATTAGAAATTGGGTTTTGAATTTTACTCTATATATACATGGTTTCTATAAGAGACAGTTGCGTATATACGCGAATTTCCCTTTAATAACCCACATATAGGGATTTCTATATGTGACTTTATAAACCCAAACCTGTGTACATGTAGAGATAATTTTTAAATTTAAGAAATCTACTCAAAAATTTGATTTAATCTATTAAATTTTCAATCAAATGGATGAGTTTAAGGTCATGATTAATTACTTGGAGTTCTCGGTTTCTAGATTCGTTGGTGGAATTTGTCCGATTGACTTACCAAAATTCGCTCCAAGAAATCTCTCCTCAACACTTGGATGGTGAAAATGAAATTGGGTGAGTCCAAAACTCTATTTTATAATTAAACTTTAAACCCCACTTTCCTAAAGTTCAGTTTTGACTTTATAATTTTGTTTTTATGAACTTTTGACCTTTGCTTGAAGTGTTGGGAAAGATTCTTTTTAGGGTGATGAAGAATTTTTTATCACTTAGTGATATGTTTTCCTATTTCTTTGATTCCATGATTGCTGACCTATCGTGGTAGGTATTGTATTCTAAACTAGCATATAGGTTAAGACATATCACTCTTCCATTGCATTATGCATCTCAATCTCATACTGTGATATTTAGCCATAGGGTCAACCCCACTATGTTGCGAGTTTTTAACCTCTCTCATACACCGTTTTGTAAAGTCATAACATAGTGGTAGAGCCTTTCCTTCCATGGGCCTCCTAGTTAGAACCTCACTAGTATATGTTTCCCATGCTGCAAGTATTGTGTAGGCTAGGGATTCCTCTTTAGTCCCACCATGAATTTGAGTTGAAGCCTCATTCTTCTCCTTCTTCACTATTATTCTGGTTTATACCCTAGAGACTCCCATATGTTGAGTTGTACTATTGCATTGCATATTAACCATTTGCGCCCCTTTTGGCCTTAAGCCAACTTCATCTGGACTCATTTATAAGCCACTTTTGACCATGAATTTTATACAAGTTCAAACCATGCACTCATTAGCCTTTGGGACTTTACACCCTTTTCCTTGGAGGGAACATTCCCCGAGTGTCAATGACTAACATCTGCCACCTTGCATTGAGCATAGGAATGTTCTAGTCCCAGGAACTAGTGCACTTTCCCTTGAGACTCGTTCTCTCCAATGTACTATAGGAATTGTTTTATTCTTTTTTCAGGCTTTAAATATGAAAAAGACAAACAAAAAAAATAAAATAAAATAAAAGAGGGGAACGAGACAATTTCTTCATCATTTGATGGAAGCAAGAGTCAATCATGTTGCCCTTGAAAAAATAACTTAAAATGAGTCATTCCTCCACCAGTCAATTTTCACCAAATTTATTCCACAACTGGTGGAGGCAGTTTGACTTTAGGGAAGCCATAACCTTGTTTTTGAGTCATTCCTCCACCGGTTGTGTTGTCACTCACTGCTAAATGTGTTTTCAATGGCCTGAAGTGGAAAAGAGAAGTGAAGTTTGAATCCATATTCCAAGCCACAGAAGCTCTCAAATCTAAATCAAACCCTCTCCATTGGCTAGTTCTCAAAATAAGATTTCCAACAGTATGTGGAAGTCCAAAAATTGACTTCTGGATCAGAAGTTAGAGCAGATTGAAGTTGCCCTTTTGTTGTAGCAGCTACAACCACCCTCCAAACTTTTGTCCTGCACCCAAATTTGGAGCCTCTCTTGAGAGTTTCACTTGATGGTTGCATACGCTCGGGTTCACTTCGTGAGTTGTGTGAGCCTTCACACCCACCTTGCTTGTTCATTCCACCCAATATTTTGCATGTTGAGGTCAATGTCTTGCTTGCGACCATGTTTTGTTCATGCTCAAGGTCTTCGTTTCATGTTTACATGTTATGTTCGCTATCAAATCATTCGTCGCACTCACACACAGAGTCCCATTCACTATTGCGCAATTGTTGTCACAGTCGATCAATGATCAATCATGAGTGTTGTGCTTGCTGCTTACATCATCGGTTAGTCATGTTGAACATGTGTGTCTGATTGGTTTGAGTTGTCTTGTCATCAAGTCATGAGGGTGTGTGTTGTAAGATCACATTTGCATCTTTCACTTGTTCACACACTTAGTCATTTTGTTGAAGTTCTGATGACCAGTGTCCCCTCTAAAAGCCGGACAATCACCTCGCCATCGACTCGATCGACTGTCACCCAAAATAGCATGGAAGCACCAAGAAATTATTTTCAAGCTGCATTGCCCACAAGTATATCAATCAGCCTTCAAGCTGGTTGAGCAAAAGATTTGACCCGACAGCCACCCCGATACTCATTCCCCTCAAAATTTACGCAGAATCTGCAGACCTTGCCCACTTCGCTAGCTAGGAAAGTTGCACAAATAGGTTGGACAAACATCCATTGCCCGTCCTTGTCTCCCTCAGAAAATTGTGCAATTTTTCCAGCCAACCCTCCCGATAGTCAATTGGATACTCATCCAGAAAATTACGTAGTTTTCATGAGCAGGCCCTCTGCTGCCCAATAGTTTGCTCAACTCAGAAATTGCACAGAGATGATTAGCAAGTCAGCCTCCCAGCATCAATGTAGTTTCTCTTGCCAGCAGCACCCAGCTGCAGAATGCCAGTTCGCTCAAAGAATTGCACATTTTCTACTTCCAATCACCCGTCTAGTTGATTTCCAGTTCCCATTGGGAATTGCGTAGTTTCTAATTCCAGGCTCCCGACCAGTTCCTCCCAAAAACTGTGCAATTTATGTCTGCTGATCCTCCATGCATCCCAGCCTATTCCTCCAAAAAATTGCAAAAATTTTGTTGTCAAGCTCTTGTTGCTCGCTCGTTCCAGGAAATGTGTAAATTCTCTTTACCTTGCCTTCCTACAGCCCAGATTGTCCCTCCCAAAAGTTACGGAGTTTTTCCTTCCAGCCGAGCCAGACCTCTCGGACAATCACTGTCGGCTTGGATTGCCTATCTTCATCACCCAGTGACTCTTGCGCAGTTTTCATCAGCAGTGCCCAAAGCCATCATCCCACGTCACAACCTTGCTGCATCTCCCGGTCACCTGCATCTGAAATGATCATCTGTCATGGTAGACTAGGAGGTTTTTGGATTTGATGTCATATTGTCATGAGTCACTATAAGTACAAGTACATCAACAAACATGGTGCGATGAAGAATGGGGTGAATGAAGGGATCACATGCAAAAGAAGAGGTTCACCAACAGATTAATGAACAATGCATGTGAAGGCAGGTGCTCGCGAACGAATGATTATGCAAAGATGCATTCACAGATGGATGGACGAGCAAACATGTAAGATGCTCATAGACGGATGAATGGATGAACATGCACCTTTCGTAAACAAATGAGTCTATCAAGCCTTCCAACATACAAGCAAGGAGAAATGTGACAAAGCAACATCAAGTGAACCAACGACCATCTAAGACTCCGCGCACTTTGCCATGCGGAGGTGAAGATGTGACACATCGTCAAGACATCTGTCACCTAGTAGCACTGCAGCTTGACATGAACTCTAGCAACAACACGAATGTACCAACACTGTCATGTCGAGTCATGTCATGAGTCACATTGTCCACATCTCCACTATGGGCCATGTTGTCAAATCAATTTAATGTAACGTGGAAGTCCAAGATACCCACTTATTGTACAAAGAGTCATGTAAATTCGAAAAATCATGGAAGTCAAACAATGATGAGGGTAGTCGAACAGCCACAAGGGTTAGTTTCACCCTTGGCTATAAGTACCCCCTTATTTGTACATGGAAAGGAATTTTCACCTTAGCTCCTCCCACATAGCCAAGAGAGTCTCTAATCTTTTCTTTGAGGAGTAAGTAGTGGCTCCAACGCCCTGCGCACGGGGTTAGTGATGTATGGTGTAATGATGTGTCTTGGAACTTTTGCTTAATTCAAAATCCTACTAACAACCGAGCATGTTTTCACATATGTATCGTAACTGTTGTAAGACTAACCTTGAACACTTGTAATGCATGTTTCTTTAACTTGTATATGTTTTTAACGTTGTCTCGCCCACAGTGGCTATCTCCCCGGACATGAGATAGACCTTTCATATAAAACTTTTTGTAACAACCATTGTACTTGTGTGGACTACTCTGCTGAGTGTTATATGTGTTATCTACCCTTATGTGTTGTGACTGTCACATCCGTGTGGACTATTCTACCAGAAGTTGTGCACGTCCTATTGTGTTGTGTGTTCCTAGCAGAGTTGGGACTTCTCCCAACCACTTGGAACTCACACACACCCTCTCCCTCTACGGTGAAAGAACCATTGACACAAGAGACACTTACAATAACCAAGCACACGAACCTCACTTCTCACAAGACAAAGAAAACCACTCTCTTGTGCTGACAAGCAAGAGTTGAGGCAAATATTTAAGATAATGGAAAATGGGCCATTATACCGAATGGGACTCCCACACCAAACTGTGTGAGGTCTAGTTAGGACTTCATACTTGGGAGATCCCCTGATGTTGGTGGGTCCAACACAAGCTGAGCCCATACATATGGGTTGAATCTCTTAGGCATGAATAATACACAGTTCGTGCTCTTGGCATGTTATTCTCATTTCTCCCTTAATCAGTTATCAATCCCTGATGAGTTTCTCAATCACTTGTCCTTGTTAAAGTTTGACGGTAAGGACAGAATGTCCATAATTGAGCACATTTATGATTTTCTTCATTTCTTTGAATCTCATGAAATTGATAGTGATGAGTTTGTTTGCGTACTCTTCTTCCTCACCCTTGAAGGTCATGCTAATCGGTGGTGTCATACCCTGCCAACTGCTTCTGCCCTTTCCCTTATCACTTTCCTCAACAAGATCCATCAAGCCTTCAATGAGTGTGACCACCAAGATGTTTATGAAATAATCTCTCATTTAATAATGAAGACTAGTGAATTAGTTGAGGACTTTGCTACCTGCTTCCTTCACCTATGTCGCGAAATTCCTGAGCAGTTTATGGACCTTGACTTCACAAGGCAAGAGCTAAAATGCTTGGTTCTTGTCTCCCAAAACAGTGACCTTCCTAATTTCCCTTCTTCCTCAAATCTTGCGGATCATGAGACACCTCATGTCTGGAAGAGAGTTCCCCCTTGCAGAAACCACAAAACTAAGAAATCTGTGCAATAGGCCCCCCCTCACATCGGTTGCAAAGCTAAGAAATCTACACTGCATGTTCCTAATCCATCTACGCAGTTGTCTCCCGCACCAACAGAGGAAATTCCAGAATGGTTAGGAAAGCCTATGGTGAAAACTCATCCCTCCATTCCATAAGAGTACATCGCCATTCCTAACCCAAGTCTTGAGTCTAATATACATCTCTTCCATCCTCCATCATCTAAAATCCATCACTCCTTGACCATGACTTGCTTGAGCGATCTACTTCACAAGCTAGCTACACACACTCTCTTGATTCTTGAGCTGTTGGCTCAAGTTGCAGTCATGTGCAAGGCAAACTCATCATATATGTGGGGGAGCAGGATGGTGAAGACACAATCAATTTCTCTCAAAAAATTGAGCTTCCATTCTTGATCGATGCTCGATCCGCGAATCTTGGTGAAACATCATGCACAATCAATTCTTTCAATCAACCTCCAGTCTTGGGTTTTCATCACTCCCACACTTCTATATGTTGTGATGAATACCCAAGCACATCATATGATCTATTTTCATCTCATGTACACTCTAACTCAGATCTGGAATGTGCACCGGTCCATGTAGACATCCATATCGAAGCTTCCTCTACACCTCACTTGCCTTTCCGTCCTATTATTCACAGTGCATCAACATGCATCAGAGACCCTCTGCATTCTTTTGCTTCTTCATCTTCTGAGTTATCTCCTTGATCAAGACAAGGCAATGAGGTTTTCCATGATGAAAATAATCTCAACACACAAGACTCTTCCCACTCATGATCATCTTGTGTGTTGCATGAAGACAACTCTTCAAGTTAGCTTGTTGAAAATTTTGATGAAGCATGTGACAGAGATGGCTATCATCTTGAGAGAAGTTTTGAAATCAATAACAACAGCCATCCTCAAGCCATGCATGATTTGGTTCACATCTCAAAATGCAATTTTTCAATTCTAGAAAGTTCTGGGACATGCCAGGGAGTTGAGGCACTTCAACATTTGTTTATGGTTATGTCAGGACCTCGTGTATCTGGTAAGCCTGTCAAACCAAATCAGATCTCGTTTCTCATGAAAAATCTCTATATTTTCATGGTTACTCTCAACGTCGATCCCCGTGTAAAAAAAATTTACTATTTTGGGTGCGATATTTTAAAATTTCATATTTTCACTAATGATTGAATCCACGAGTCCATTTCAACATGTCCATCTTCATGCACCTCTCTTACATATAATTCAGGTTTGAAGTGTCTGTCCCTCATTCAATCATGGGACAATGAAGTTGATCATCTCAAAGACTATCTTTATCTGGAATCATACTTATTAGATGTTCTCTCTCGTAATCAACTCCTTGGTCTTTTTGCAAATTTCGCATGTCAAATCTACCCACTCATCACACCAGCAATCTCCCTGTGTAATGATGAGCGCACAACCTATCGCACAAATCAAGTTACCCTCGTTTCACCACATTCCAACTGGTTTCACACTTTCACAGTGTTGGCATCCTTTCTACATTCCTGTGATTACCATGATGTTTGCGCATGTTTTCACCAGTTACAGGTGGGTGTTCTATCATGTCTAGCGGAAAGCAAACTTGGTTCCCTCATTTAGAGTGTTCGTATGATTGTTCAAAAATTTCCTTTGTTCAAGTCAAACTGGGAATCTGCCATCTTGACCAACTGGTTTGATTTTTCTTCTACCTTGGGTGGCTATCATGCAATTTATCATTTTCCCAACAATACATCCAATGACAGTCGCTTCGCGCACTATGATCTTCACCATTTAACATCTCTCTTCTTAGACTTATGTCAAGCAAGTCAGGCACTTCATCCTGCACTGATGGCTATGGCACACCCTCACTATCTTGACATGACTGATGAGAATGACCTGATCTATCCATCCATATTAGACTCCCATCGTGATCCCCTCTCTCGAGTTAGGAATCCATATTCTCAAAGCTCACGAATCTTTAAAAACATCCATCACAAATTTTATGATTCAATCACTGAGTGGATGGAACAATCTTACTTGGTGAGTTGTGTTCCATGTAATAAGCTTCATTCCTTCCTCACACTTGCTGAGAAACTTGGTGCAGAACAACACACACTCACAAGAGGCCTCCGAGGTTTGTTGACAAACAGTAGTCATGCAAGAGGTAAGTGTGTGTGTTGGGTGGTTGTGACACATTCTTCCACCCACAAGCGAGACCTTCTCTCTCGTGTGCAAGTTTTTCAAGTTTTTTCATTTTCTGTTGCATACTATTTTTTATCTGTTTTAATCGCTTGTATCTTTGTGAATGCAAGTTGGGTACACCTATGGTGGTTTCATTGGAAATTTCATTTCACATAACCCTGACCATTTAATGTAGGAATAGGAGTAGTGTTTGCTTTTTCACTTGTCTTTGCTTTCTAGTTTGCATGTTTGTTTGCTTGCTAACTTGGTTTCTTTTCTTGCTTACCATTGTTTTCACTTTGTTTGCTTCTTACTATTTTTGTTTTCACTTGTTTGGTTTGCTTAATACTTTACTATTTTTGTTTCCAAAAATAAGTGCTGCCAACTTCTATGTTCTAGCTTTTGAATAGAGTATGTGGCTGAAATTTGAAGAGACTTGTGACACTGCAACACTTGGCTAGTCTTGTGTTCATCTTCTCTGTACTTGGTTGTAACCTTCAGCCGATGAAGTATTGACGGAAAATATGAACCTTCTGCAAGGGAAGTTTTGGTCCAACCATGAACCTGTGTCCACACTGGGAAGCCCCATGCCTGTATTCAGCCTCCTGCTCTGTGTGTTCAATCTCATCCAACTAGTAGAAACGGAGGAGGGGAAAATTTAAACGAGCAAACCTATGTCAGAGGTCTTACATGCATCTCTAAAGGAACAACCTCTTCTACTCTCAATAAGTCAGGATTCCTCTTCCACCCCAAAAATAAATAAGTTCCTATGCACAATCCTATTGAAAAATACAAAGGTGAAAGAAGAGTAAGGCCTCCTGCACAGAGAGGTGAAGCATGAAACTCCACCGGGGTACTGACTAAGCTAGCTGGTAGTGGAGAAATGTGTGTGTTCCTGCGTGATTCTATCGAGGTACTCTCCAGGCCTGCTAACAGTGGAGCAACACCAGAGATGAAAACTTATACTCTGAAAATATTCAACTTGCGAGCTAAACTACCCTTCTCGAATTCGAAAACACTGCGATGAAGCTGAACTTTTGTTTGTGTTTGACTGATTTGGCTAAAGGTGAACCATGTATGTCCATGGGGTAAGTGGGAAAGCCAAAGTAACCCACACAATGATTCAATACTCCCTAAAAGACAAAGGCCTTGTGCTATCAATGAACCAAAATAGAGAAGTTGGAGTTCTACCAGTGTGTTGCCAAGTGTTGTAGCAGCTACAACCACCCTCCAAAATTTTGGCCTGCACCCAAATTCAGAACCTCCCTTGAGAGTTTCACTTGATGGTTGAATACATTCGGGTTCACTCTGTGAGCTCGTGTGAGCCTTCACACCCAACTTGCTTGTTCATTCCACCCAAGCTTTTACATGTTGAGGTCAATGTCTTGCTTGCAACCATGTTCTGGTCATGATTAAGGTCTTCACTTCGTGTGTACATGTTATGTTTACTATGAAATCATTTTTCGCACTCACACAAGGAGTCCCATTCACTATTGTGCAAGCATCATCACGGTCAATCAACGATCAATCACGAGTGTTGCACTTGTCACTTACACCATCGGTCAATCATGTTGAACATGTGTGTCTTGTTGGTTTGAGTCATCTCGTCGTCAAGTCATGAGGGTGTGTGTTGTAAGATCACATTTGCATCTTTCACTCATTCACACACTTAGTCATTTTTCTGAAGTTCTGACGACCAGACTCCCCTCTGACAGTCGGACCATCACCCCGCCATCGACTAGATCGACTGTCACCTAGAATAGCGCAGAAGCACCAACTAATTATTTTCAAGTTGCACTACCCACAAGTATATCAATCAACCTTCAAGTTGGTCGATCGGAAGATTTGACCTGGTAGCCACCCCGAGACTAATTCCCCTCAAAATTTTCACAGAAGCTACAGACCTTTCCTGCTCCGCTGGCTGGGAAATTTGCACAGACAGGCTGGACAGACACTTAGTTCCTGTCCTTGTCTCCCTCAGAAAATTACGCACCTTTTCCAACCAGTCCTCCTGACAGTCGATTGGCTGCTCATCCAGAAATTGTGTAGTTTTTTTGAGCATGCCCTCTGTTTCCCAACAGTCCACTCAACTCATAAATTGTGTAGAGATGATCAGCAAGCCAACCTCCCAGCCTCAGTGCAGCTTCTCTCACCCATATCTCCTAGCAACACACTGCCTGTTCCCTCCAGGAATTGCGCAGTTTATACTGCTAACCACCCGTTCAGTTGACTGCCAGTTCCCCTTAGGAATTGCACAGTTTCTGTTTCCAGTGACCCTGCTAGTTGACTACCAGTTCCCCTTAGGAATTCGTAGTTTCTCCTGCTAGGCTCCCAACCAGTTCCTCCAAAAAACTGCACAATTTCTGCTTGCTGATCCTCCATGCAGTCCGACCTGTTCCTCTAGAAAATTGCACAAATTTTGTTGTCAAGCCCTTGATGCCCACTCGTTCTAGGAAATGCGCAGATTCTTTCTACCTTGTCTTCCTATAGCCCAGTTTGTCCCTCCAAAAATTTGCGTAGTTTTTCCTTCCAGCTGAGCTAGACCTCGCGGACAGTCACTGTCAGCTTGGATTTCTCATCTTCATCACCCAATGACTCTTGCACATTTTTCATTAGCAGTGCCCAGAGCCATCATCTCGCCTCACAACCTTGCTACCTCTCCCGGTCACCTGCGTCCGAAATGATCATGTGTCATGGTAGACTAGGAGGTTTTTGGATTTGATTTCGTCTCATCGTGAGTGACTGCAGGTACACGTACACCAAAAAACATGGTGCATTGATGAATGGGATGAACGAATGGAGCACATGCAGAAGGATAGGTTCACCAATGGACAAATGAATGATGCATGCGAAGAGATTTGCTCGTGAACATATGATCATGTAAATATGCGTTTGTAAATGGAAGGACGAGCAAACATGAAATATGTGCTCACGGATAGATGAACAGACAAACATGCACCTTTTGCGAATAGATGAGCATGTCAATCCTTGCAACATACAAGGAGAAACGTGCCAAAGAAACATCAAGCGAACCAACCAAAATCAAATAATCCACACACTTTTCCATGCAGAGGTGAAGTTGTGAGACACCATGAAGACATCCATCACCTAGTGGCATTGCAGCTCAACATGCACTCCAACAGCAACATGAATGTACCAACACTGTCATGTCGAGTCATGCCATGAGTCACGTTTTCCATAGCTCCATTGTGGTCCATGTTATCAAAGTAATGTAATGTAATGTGGAAGTCCAAGAAACCCATTTGTTGTACAAAGAGTCATGTAAAGTTGAAAAGTCATGGAAATCAAATAGTCATGAGGGTAGTCGAACAGCCACAAGGGTCAGTTTCACCCTTGGCTATGAGTACCCCCTCATTTGTACATGGAAAGGACTTTTCACCTCAGCTCCTCACACATAGCCAAGAGAGTCTCTAATATTTTCTTTGAGGAGTAAGTAGTGGCTCCAGCGCCCTGCGCATGGGGTTAGTGATGTATGGTGTAATGATGTGTCTTGGAACTTTTGCTTAATTCAGAAGCCTACTAACAGGCTAGCAAATTTTCACACATGTATTGTCACTGTTGTAAGACTAATATTGAACACTTGTAATGCATGTTGCTTTAACCTGTGTTGAACACTTGAACTTATTTCACTTGTTGTAATGCATAATTTGTTAATGAAAATGTGTTGTATTTAATGTTAATTTTGTCTCGCCCATCGTGGCTATCTCCCTCAACATCAAACAAACCTTTCACATAAAACTTTTTGTAACAACCATTGCACTCGTGCAGACTACTCTGCTAAGTGTTATATGTGTTACCCTCCCTTGTGTGTTGTGACTGCCGCATCCCTGTGGATTGTTCCGTCGGAAGTTGTGCACATCCTGTTGTGTTGTGTGTTCCTAGTAGAGTGGGGAATTTTCCCAAACGACTTGGGACTCACTCCCACCCTCTCCCTCTACGGTGAAAGAACCATTGACACAAGAGACACTTACAATCACCAAGCATGAAAACCTCACTTCTCACAAGACAAATCAGACCACTTTCCTATGCTAACAACCAAGAGTTGAGGCAAATCTTTAAGATAATGGCAACCGGGTCATCGTACCGGATGGGATTCCCACACAAAATGATATGAGGTCTAGTTGGGACTTTGTACTGAGGAGATCCCCTAATGTTGGTGGGTCCAGCACCATCAACATTTTGGCACTAGAAGGAGGGCCAGATGACAATTTGAGCTTTTCAATCTGGGTTGAATATCTTACCCATGAATAATACACAATTCATGCTCTTGGGGTGTTTCTCTCATTTCTCCCTTAATCAGTTATCAATCCTCGATGAGCTTATCGATCACTTGTCCTTGTTAAAGTTTGACAGTGAGGACAGAACATTCGTAATCGAGCACATTTATGATTTTCTTCATTTATGTGAATCTCATGAAAACGATAGTGATGAGCTTGTTTGCGTAGTCTTCTTCCTTGTCCTTGAAGGTCGTGTTAAGCGGTGGTTTCATACCCTTCCACCTGCTTACATCAGTTGCCTTCTCACTGTCCTCAACGAGCTCCATCAAGCCTCTGATGAGTGTGCCGACCAAGATGTTTATGAAAGAATCTCTCGTTTAAGAATGAAGCCTATAGAATCAGTTGAAGACTTTACTACCCGCTTCCTTCACTTATGTCACAAAATTCCTGAGCAGTTTGTGGACCTTGACTTCATGAGCCAAGATCTGAAATGATTGGTTCATATCTTCCAAAGCAGTGAGCTTCCTGATTTCCCTTCTTCCTCAAATATTTCGGATCATGAGACATCTCATGTCTTGAAGAGGATGCCCCCTTGCAGCAACCAAAAAACTAAGAAATTTGTGTAATGGGTCCCCCCTCGCAGCTGTTGCAACGCTGAGAAATCTGCGCTGCATGTTCCTAATCCATCTACTCAATTGTCTCCTGCCCTAATGGATGAAATTCCAGAATGGTTAGGAAGGCCTATGGCAAAAACTCATCTCTCCATTCCATAAGATGACATCACCATTCCTAACCCAAGTCTTGAGTCTAATCTCCATATCTCCCATCCTCCATCATCTATAAGCCATGACTCTATTAGTGTCAATCTTTTCAGCCTTCCTCCAGTGATCAAATATGCTCTTACAAAGTGATTTTGAAGTGTCAAGGTCAAATTTTGTCATTTCAAAGAGTTTTCAAGCAAAATTTGGTCAAGGTCTAGGGTTTGCTTTCACTCC